>UZAN01040105.1:77362-91879 GCA_900618425.1 Echinostoma caproni | reverse complement strand
CAAAACCCACAGATAGTCTGTCTCCAATGATATGGAATTCAATGCTACCAAATGTAAAGTTTTATCACTACTTCACAATGATCGTTTTTTCTACACTCTCGGACACGAAACTCTGCCTCATGCACTATCCGAGAAGGATCTGGGAGTATTCATTCGTGCAGACTTGAGTTGCTCTACAAACTGTTCCAGGGAATCATCCATGGCGGTAAAATAGGTTGGACTGGTTAAACGTGTTTTTGGATCGTTTGAGCCGTCTTTGTTTCCATGTCTGTTAGCCACATATATCCGTCCATACACCGAGTACCCAATTCAAGACTGGAAATCATGGCTGCAGACAGATCGGAAGGTACTCGAACATCTGCAAAGAATGGCTACCAAGATGATCAAAGGTCTACATTCCAAGACTTATGGCGAAGATTACAGCTGTTGGGGCTACACTCGTCTTAATATCGTCAAATCAGAGGCGATATGATCTTACTGTAACGGATATTCCAACAGTCCAACCATCCATGTAGATCTCTGTTGGTTCTATCAACCAATGTTCATCTCAGAGGGCAACCACTGAAGTTGGCACACCAAAAGAGCCGTCTCAATTGCAGGCGCCATTCGTTTGCAGTCAGAATGTGCAGCACATGGAACTCTCTACCACCTCACATGGTCTGTGCGCCAACATTAGTATCTTTTAATCGTCAGCTTGATGATGCTCTGGCAAACATTATGCTTCTACAACCACCTACATAATATATTCTCCTGTGCTCGTCAAAAACAATACATTACTATTTTACTTTCATGGACTAATTGTGATCTTGTGAATTGTGTTCCGATCCCAAAGTGTAAACACCCTATGAGATTTGATAAGTGAAGTCTTTGTGAGTTTTTTTCCCATAATAATAAAAATTTGAATTTGACTTGACTTGACTTGATAACAAACCCACTACTTGTATGTGGGTATCAATGATACACCCCCGGATGGGGTTTCATTCATTTATGTCTGAATTCGTAATCCCCCCCTCGAACCCCCCTACCCCCCCCACCGTTATTTCGACACCGCGGGGGGAGGGGGGATATGCGTTGTTGTTGTTGTTGTTCAGGCAACGAATTCGCATTGTTCTGTGCCAGGGAAGTGACATGAAGTTGCCAGGTCGATTGAATTGGAGACGTTTTCGCGCGAAATGATTGCAATCAACATTTGTTTTCCCTCCTTATTGTTTATTAGATTACAACGATATCAGTAAGTTAGTTTGAACACAAAAAAATTATAGAAAAAATATTCTCAAGTTTGACTCACATTTACATGTAAGTAGTCGTGTGGGATAAATGATTTTTAATAATTTGAGGTGACCATCCTTCGGATTTCACCTTCACGCACAATCCTCAGTTCATTGATTCAACCATACACCCGGAAGCACTAGAGTCGAGTTTCGCTCTTATTAGAGCCCATCAGTAGTGCTTATCCACCGTCCTGTCCGGGATTTGAATTCCGGACCCATCGCATGGATGGCGTTTTTCTTACCCTCGGGCCAGATTCTGGTTTGTTTCCATCCGCTTCCTGCCTCGACAAACGTTATGTATCTGGAGAGTGTTTAATCCTCACCAAGTCCTCTAGAATCTTGTATCGGATATCTCTGTAGGTTGACGTAGTAGTAACGCCTAAGCGGTTCCTGCATTTTGTCCGGAGTCCAACCTCCCTCCTGGATAAAGAGTATCGTTGAGTAGAACTGAACTTTGTTACCAGAAGAGAATATTGTTCATAGAATGAATTGAGAATCGATTAAACGTGAGGATGACGGATGAACGATGGATGATCAGTCGAAATCCAAAAAACTGAAGCCCCCTAAAAAACAAGCATTGTTTTGATCACTTGTATTCAGCTGTACTGATGACAAACGAAAGCACTTTGTTGTTTACCAATAATGTCCTACGACAGTCGTTCAAAAGCAGAAATACTGAAATAATTTGTACAAGTCAAGCACAACAGACTCTCAGATCATGTTGCATTTCCATCATATATCAATATATCAAAAAGCATATATCAATGTATTCTAATCCGATACTGATAGACCACGTTCACTGCTCACTAGTCAGAAATATAAGCAAGAACAGAAGTCGGCGATTAGACGTGACCAATTTCTCAAGTAGATTTACACTGATCGCGTCTTTGGGGTTTCATTTTGTTGGCACTCGTAAAAGAAAGCTAAATATTTTGCCGTTAATAAACCGAAATATACAGAAATGCGATTCGGTTGTTCGGACAAACTTTCTGTCAGCAAACGCCAACTGTTCTTCACAGACAGCTCCCAATCTGTACCGATATTTCGTCTTAGGCTGTGCAATGCTGATCCGTCTCTAAAATGTTTACTGATTAGTGATCGAAAGATAATTACTCAAATACTTTCCAAGAGTCATGTGATCAAGGTTACCAATAATTCTTCCTGGAGTGCGTGTGTTCGAATCCAACCGTCATTGCCTTGATTTCCCCCACTTTCTTTGTGTGACAGTCCCTTTTATAGATCTCCTTTTCCTAGATCTTTTTTATATCATTATATATATATATATGTATTCAATAAGTAGAGGTGAATAAAATGAAGAAAAGATACATGGTTGAACTTTAAACGAAAGTGCACATTTGTGGTTGCATTCGGTAGCGTCAAACAATCATATCTATTTGACGCGTGAATAAAATATAGATATTTTGTACAGCCAGTACGAAAATCTTTTTCATGATAGTTGCCTATCCATTGACCTTTGTTTCATGAATCTCGTAAATATGTACTCCAGCTTGTACGCTGATATTGTCTACATCTGGTGAGAAATCAGTCCGGCGGAATAGGCCCCAAGTGCTTGACTAACTATCGATATCACATTGAAATTGAATCATTGTCTGAAGCCAATCCAAGTGTGTCTCAATTACCAGTCATCTGTCAGTAATACTTGGATGTGATTGCTCAGATGAACGTTACATATGGTGGTGGAACACATTCTGATATTACTGGTTGAATCAACATATGTATCTCAAAGAAAGAGTTCATCATGTAGGGAGAAAATGAAGCGTGAACTGGAAAACGAGGAAGCATTGGAAAGCTGTTTCGACCTGGCTGGGTCTCATCAGTAGTGAACAAATCTATCGACCAAACTGAGGATCAAATCTGGGACTTCACAGGTAGACTGAAAGCATGCTACCCAATCGGGCACGGGATAGCTGATCATTTGCACGATATAACACAACCCATCTTTGCGCAGTTTGTTTCGAGCATCGCGTTTCATTCACCTCAGTGCACTATCCGTACATTTTAGTCCGTTTATTACAGATTCGATTTCAACTATTTTGATGCAACGATTCAACCGAATCAGTTTACCCCACAGCCCGTTCTTCCCACACACACACACACACACACACACACACACACATCATTGTTTTCCCCACCCATACCCCACGTTCGCAACAGAACAACAGTATATTGGTGAGCAAACCTTTTCAGAAACATTTAGAATGTATCTCAGTCTCTCATGTGTATTTTACACAATGAGGTGTGTGTGTGTGTGTGTGTGTTTAGAATGAACGGATTATTTTGGGGCACAATGAAGGAACACAAGCTAACTCGTCAGTTTTGCCGATGAAAACATTGAACTGGCACACACTTCCAGACGATTTGTGACAAGGATCAGCATTTCAACTGTTAAGTAGTTTTCGAGAAGAATGGAACGATACGGAGTTTTCAGTGGACTGGTGCAAAACATACCTCTCTGTACCACATCACAAAGTGGAAAGCTTTTTCTGGAGTTCATCTTTCCTGCAACTAAGCGAGTAGTAGTATCCTGTATAATATAATTAACAGGCTATGAATCAACAGGCTCGTCCGAACGATGAAGTATGAACACGTCCCGATGTGAATAGTGCCGAGTTAAGTTCTGAACTGAACTGGCAAGCCGACCACAGAGGTCATTGAAATTATATTTGTGAAACAATCGATCCATCAAAACCATGAATAAAGATAACTGCAACCTGATCTACAACTCACTAGTGTTGTAGCGCTTGAGTTTGTGGCAGCCGCGTACGTCAAGAGAAGTGATGTCAACGGATGAGTACAATTTATTTAGAATTTTCAGAAAAAAATAATTGTTTTTATCACTTTTGCTTTGGCATACATGCTGTTAAAATGCATTTCAAGCATATGAAACTTTTTAATTAGACAATAAAGGACATTAATGAGGAGGAATTGAGAACGTGCAGTAAATGTAGAAAATTGCAGCATGAATATTTACATGAGATTGTGTATCAGTTCATTTAATATTCGTTCCCTGTAAACCAATAAACGAGAAATATAAGGTACAACGGAGTTTGGTCAAAACTATAATGCAAATCTATAAAGGTTCCAAATTTAAACGAGTGACGGAATTTGAAGTGGATTAAGAAAGGGTTGAGAGCAAAGTATGTGATGCATCAGCCAAGCTTAGGTCACATGCCGTAAGGTGCTCCGTGACAAGTAGGTTGATCAATTCCATATCTATAGAGATGCTTTTCTGAGAGCATCTGATCGACATAAAATTCATTAGACAAAAGACCCAGGGGAGCAGTAGGTCCAATGGCATAAATCCCAGGAGAAGATAAATTTATAAATGCTGTATAAAGGCACCATCAGATGTCGAGGGCGTGAAATGTAAAAGGTCAACTTTCTAACTTTGAGAAATCCTTATTCTACGTGATAGGACCATTTGAGGTCAGCAGACATAAAACATCCGAGATATTTTAAGTAGTGTAACTTTTCCCTATTTAAGTTCTTGGGAAAAAGTGATTCGGAAAATAAATATCAACACATTTATTTGGGTTTGAAGGAAGTTTACCATCATCAGAACATTCAGAAAAATGATTGAATGAAGTGGGTTATTGGCAGGATTGTTGTTAGATGCACCACCAACTACTATGTCATCGGCATATTTTATTGTGTGAACAGTTGGGGTGATTGCTTAATTTGAAATGTAAAAGGAGAACAGAAAAGGGGATAAAATTTCTCCGTGCATTACACTTTGGTTTACAGGGACAATGAAAGACCTATTACCATTGAGACAAGTGAATTGGCTCCGATCACGGAATTAGTCATGCATCCAATTCCAAAGACGTGGCGGAAGATTAAGTTGTAGTATTAGTGTCAATAATGTTTGCGTATGATCAGAGTGAAAAGCGTACGTGTGGTCCGAAAATCCAATATCGACAGTTTTATGTTGTTGGTCTATAATGGATAAAATGGAATGTGTAAGAAAAGTAAACGTATCTAAAATAGAGTGATGTTTACAATAAGCAAACTGATTGGAATCACGAAAATCAAGATTAGACGATAGGTGCTTAATAATAATACGCCCAAAAGTCTTATGTAATACTAAAGATGAAGCAATAGGCCGAAACTTACCCTGGTACTGGAGTGATACGCACATCACGCCATGTGTTTTTCTTCTGGCAGACATGTATGAATGATGACTGAAACAATTTGTGTAGGGGTGATTTGTATATGTTTAAAGGATCACTGGGGAGAACACATCAGGACTGGAGGATTTATTTCTGTTTAGATGGTGAATAATTGAATGATTTATTTGATAGCATCCAACTCCTTTGGAACTTACTCTGTGATGACAGTCACAGGGGAATGGAAATCAAATGACATTGTATTTGGACTCGATAATGCTTGGACAATAATGTTTACTGTGGCAAAAGATCTGCTGAGCTCATTGATGAGATTGCTCTAGGTCGATATGAAAGACCGCAGAGTAGAGCAACACCAATCCGTTCCCTAGCTGACAGCAGGATTTATGCCCCCTAGTGCAGTCAGTGTCAACGAACAATTAATTGAGATGGGCTATCTATCTTTATAAAATGAATCTCCCAGTTATTTGTGATTAATTGTGTGAAACAAGTAACAACAATTAAAGAGACTGGATGAAAACATCTGCCTCAAATGCGCACATGGAAAACCCAATTCGGTCGGATTCACTTATTTGAAATTGACAGATTGTCTGATTTAATCTCAATGTAACATTTCGATTCAGCTCGGACATCAAAGACGACCTCTGAAAACAGTTGTATTGTACTCAATGCTTCCAGAACTTTTCCCTGACCTAGACGTTTGAAAAAGAATCATGTTTTTTGTTGATCGAAGACTGGGATTGTGGTGGAGAGTTTTAATCAACTACAGAGTGCTACTGGTAATTTTCAGTTCGAGGTGATCGAGGAAATCGAGAATATTGATGGTAAATATGAAACAAAAAATCAATAGAATCCCAATTGTTTGAACTCTCTTTTTGTTCAAACACATTCACAGCATTTCTCGATGGTAAGTTTGAGCAGAGGGATTAAAAAGATTTATTATTATTGTAAAATCTCTCCATTTAGCAACAAATATTTTCCACGATAAAAATTTTGCTAAATGGATAAATTTGTAATTCAGATTAAAGAATATTTTTGTAGGAACCGTTTCTCAATATCCGGTGCAATATGGTCAGTTATATTTGAACAGATCGATTTTGCTTGCAACCTGTTCCATTTTGTATTTCCTTGAGAGCAAGAATAAGCATCTTAGGATCATCGGAGGTGTGTTCAATTCAACTCTGACGGGATCGTCTCATCAACTATGTACATACATCCAGATGAGGTTTGGCTAAGCAGATNGCAGATTGACAGATTTATTTCATAAGTCGACTTTAACGGGACAGTATCTTAATTTTAGAAGTTTTGTCCAATACAATACAAACAATGGTTGGTGTAGGGTTTGTTCTCTGGAGTCAATGAGATCTGTTTGAGAGAACATTAGGGTTCAATTTTCGCTACATATTCACACGACAGTGAACGAAAATGGATACCGTAAACATTTTATTGCAAAGTATGGAGCACCGCTAAATACTCGAAAATAGAGTTGCACCGCCTCGAAAAAGTTGTTCATAGATGATCCTAATGATTGGTGAATACACCGCAGATTGAACCAAGTGATTAAAAAAACGTATAATGCTAACTTCCTTATAATATAGTATGACGCAAAGAGAATCCTCACAGAGTCCAATCTAGACAAACTCGACGCTTCAGTTACCTCCTCCCGTATTTACCTAGTTCAATGTACTTGAGGCAGAAAGTACTTGGGAATAACTGAGAGATGATTATCATCTACCAGGATAGTAGGGCATGTACCGAAGAATTTGGCGTTTAACGGGACCAAACTTCCGTCCAATTGAATTACCCGATATACACTGGATTGCAAAGAATTTTGCAAATCTTGGGAACGCTTTTTGATGCGCGGGAGGAGTAGCAATCGACTGCGGTTCGCTGAAGCACCTGCCATTTGACTTCACCAGCCCAATTTATATAAACATACCGAATTTGTGATCAGCAGCCTCGCACTGTCCTAGATGGTGTTGTTCTCGGAGTCAGTANAGTCAGTACAACAATTTTCTATTACGGCATAACGCGATATGTTGCGCCAAGCTTTAGGGTCAAGTTTCTCGGTCCCTGATGGCCGTGACATTCAATCCTTCTACTGTTTATCCAAATAAAGAAGAAACGAAACAGATTCATCGATTATCGAGTTTTGTGAATACGCAGCCAGAAGTGTACTTGAATTTACTAGAATGACCTTAACCATTGAGTCAAAATGTTTTGTTTTCATTTTTCAGAAGTGTTGAAAAGTGCGTTATGTTTTTATGTGATAATCGTAGTTTCAGGGAAGCCCTTGTGAAACGGTTGGAAATTTCAAGCATTTTAGGCGTTGAATGAAATGGAACAGTGTTGATTGATGAAACCATTAGTGATACCGTTGGCCTAATGGTCAGATCAGCTAACAGCCCGACGTTTACATAAGCGTTGTTCATAGTTCTTTTACGTATTGTTTGCCACGGCCAATGCCCAATGTGGACAGAGACACCGAGTCATGAGTAACACTTATTAAGGCCGCTGTTTGTACCGGAATTTTACTTCGACTTGAGAATCTAAGTTTTATTTCAGTGTTCAACCAAAAAGCGAAATTTTACCATCCCCCCCCACCCACCTCGGCCAGAAATTGATGGATCATCGTACAGGTTTCCTTAACTCGTTAGCGCATGCGCTCGACTTTGAATGAACAAACGGATGGGCATGTTACAAATGAGATAAACATAAGCCAAGAGTACAATTAGTATGAACTTTCATTCACACAAAAACTAGTCACGAAGGCAGACCTCACACACTCTTCTGCATCCCAGATTGTTTGGTTTATTAACTGGATAAAACTCAATCCTATTTGAGACATTTAGCATTAGGGAATTCATAGTTGAAATGAGAGACTGCTTTGTGTTAAGGAACAGTCTTATGATCATCACAATTCGAACTTAAAGCGACCACACAGATATTTTAGAGTTCACAAGGATTCCGATAGAGTCATGTGATTGGGACAAATTAATTTCCCAAATTTATTAGGACTGATCACTGGTCTGGTTATTGTGTGGCTGATGTTTCGCTAATGGATGATTGGAATCGAGTATTGTGGCAATGAACTCTGATTTTCTGGAATCACACACCAAACACACCAAATGTGTTGTACCAAATTTCAAATGAACGTTCGCGAAGCAGAATCCCAAGAGAACGGTGGTTATTGTTTAACTTGAGGTCAAATGTTTGGAGGAAAGAGCTGAACTTGATTTGGAGGAATTTAGTCCTATACAACAGCAATTTGAAGATAGATTAACGCTATCGACATGTGGAATCAACTGCTCACAAACAACAAACCACTAGGTACAAGTATGAGATGACATTCATCAATAAAAAGCAATCAGGGGAATATAAACTAACAGGCGGTTGAGGTCATCACCATCACCACCAACTGCACGATCATCACATCCCGTCACAACACACGATCATCGCTCAACTATTTTTTTTTACCAACACAATCTGATCAGAATTGATCTAAATCCCTGAGGTTCAATCAGAGCTCAAACAAAGATAATATCAATGTAACGAACCAAGCTGTGACCGTTTCCGAAGTGCACAGCATGTTTGAGGTGATGGTTACGTCATCCTATTCCAAATTCACGGATCTAAGCGGCATACTTTCAACTAACTTATGAGAAAACTTCTTTGAGGGTTGAATAATGACGAAATCAGTTGCACTGATATGATACATATTTTAATGAGAAGCCTATTAATTTTATTTGACAAAACGGGAATTGAATCTTATCTCTATGCTGTTCCGTTTCGCGCGTGTGTGTGTGTTCAGTGGGAGCAAGTTGTTAACTTATGAAGTTCTTGTTTCAAAGGTAGTAGACTGAAATCCTATTCAGAAGTAGAGTGTGGAAGAGGACGGGGCAAAACTAACTCGATCAGTAATGTTCTTTGGCAATTAGATAGAGCTGAGTAAAAATAATTGGTGATGGATACCACTAGACATGATTCACTGCCGGATTTTCTGATGAGTTTCATGTGAAAAATAACTCGTTGTCATATTAACGCCGTCTTTGATCGGGTTTGTGATTATGAATGGCTAGAGAGAGCTTCGGCAAAAGTGGAGTAGCCCTGTAACTGAACTGAACAGTATGGGATCGGTATCATTATCGGATCAGTCGATGATGTAACAGTTTGTTATTCGATGTTATTTCAGTTGCATCGGAAGTGAAAGATGCAGGTATGTCTATAGACAGTCCAATTATTTCACGGAACATCATTTTGATGGGTGTAATGTACCCATTTGTCAATAACAGTTATTTTCATAGTCCGAAATAGTGCAGAATAAATTTTGAGGAAAACGTCCGCTGGAAACAGAGAGTCCAAATTTGAGCGAGTGAAACAGTCTTGATGAGATTCGAATAAAACATCAACAGAGGAAATAACATCATGATGGTTGTTATTCCCATCATGGAATTGTATAAATAAATGATGTCAAATTACAGGTATTCCGTGAATTTTTTTGTAGGAACACTACTGACTTTATTGCACAAAGATAAATTGACCTCGTAAGGGGAAATTATCATTCTCAACGGGGATGGTAAAAATGTAAGCTGAGGTAAATCTACCGGTATGATGCAATATCTAATATGGCTTGATTTGTAGACAAAAGCCTGTTTATGGTGATAAAATCATCATGAGCAAAGCAAACAAGAGATGAAGTGAATGCTCCTAGTGACTTTTGTTTTCAACTTTGCAAGGGTCATTTAAAAATGGTGAATCTAAGTGAAAACCACGCATGCAATCATTATCATCATCGTACAGCAAAATGTAGTAGAGCGAACTTCACTAATCACTGCCAAACTCTTAAGGCATGTAAAGTTATTGGTAATATATAGATAGGGTGAATAGGACTTGAACCTATTTTGAGAGTGTTAGGGGATGAAGCTCAACACACAGGGTACATAATCGAACTCTGCATACGTACCGTTTCAAGTATTCTGATTTGATAAGAAACGGCAACAGGAATGCCAATTAGGCCGGTTCGCTGCCACATCCTTCAATGTCTCCAACCAACCGGTTGTGGAGCTTTTCGGATCCCAACCCGGAAGACGGGAGACGTCCACTCTACCTAATGGCTCTGTGCTTTTCTTCATACCTAGTCTCCACGTCATCTGCTGGCCTCCAGCCAAAAGCGACTAGCAGCGAATTAAGAGCGGTCTACTAGACTAAAGGTGAGCATACGCAGTGCGTGACCTAGCCAACGAAGTCGGCTAATCTGAATTCGATATGCTAGCAGGTTTATCCCAGACAGACTCAAAAACACACGATGGCTTATCTCCAGATTACTAACCCGTTCGTTCCATTTCACGTGGGTCAAATTATGTAAACACCGATAATCGGAAACTTCCAGTCGATGCATATCTTCTACTCGCAAATTCAAGATTTCACAACAATAAAGCAGAAGTGAAGAAACCGTAGCACAATATACACGATCTTTCCACTTCAGTGACTTGTCACGTCTACACCAAAGGTGTTTCAGTCCTGTGTACGTTGATCGAAGCTTGGAAATGCGAGCGGTTAATTTTTTTTTACTGTGCTACCATTATCGGTAACACCACTACTCATATAGGAAAAGCGATCCATTACAACTAACTCCTGGCTATTTAGTTTCAAAGTGGGAGTGAGCAACATCTAGTCTTGCGACATCACTTTGCACTGTGAAGTTGCACAGTGCATACGGATAATGGCAATAGCACTTGTTAGTCTATCAAATGCGTTTTGCGTGTCTTCCATACATTCGAATAGACAGAAACGAAGTGCATTTTTCAGTCGACCAACAGAGGATAGCTGATCAGATGATCTTTTTATTCGAACCCTCGAACGATGCCGCAAACGCAACTAACTGATCGTCACATACTCTTTGCAGCTTGTTGCAATTCGTTCATCTCACTACCGGCCTCCGGGGTCAAGGTTTGGTTAGCAACATGACAAATCGAGCCACCTGTAACGATGTTTTGCTTTTACAACACATTGAACACATCGGGGATGTATTAACCTGATGGTATCATTGTCCGGTTCTCAAGGATTCCGAAGTCTGTGGTGTAACAGGATGCTAATGAATGTACGTTGTTGTTCGTTAGTCAATTTCTGCTAGGTGATTTCGGGCAAATGTTTATCACAAATAGTGATTACAATGTGTAATGTTTTGAGAGGCTTAGCGTGATATCCCAATATGCATTTATGATATTATTATGTACTTATCAATAATCAATTACCGTTTCATGCGTATAATTGGACGTTACTTTTCACCGGTTCGTTTTATGGATTCGTTTGAACAAGGATCATCACTGCTCTGGACTCTTGCACATTTGTTCACGGCAATAACCTAAAACTTGTGGGAAATGTGATAACATCAAAAAAAGTTCACATTTACAGTCACAGTTACTTGGGGAGTACTAATATACCTTATCAACTTAAAGTGAATCCACCGTAATTTTAAGTGAATCCGTTGTAACTTCAATTGAATCTAATCAAAGGTGAAACGCGAAGATATTTCTTTTCGATACCTCACTTCAGGCATTTACATATATAGTTCGATTAGTCAGTAAATTAATACAAGACCTAGGCTTATGTTGAATGGATGTATGTATGTGTGCAAAGTTCTCTGTTGACAACAAGCTGTGGGATCACGACAATTGGATAGGGAGAAATGGAATGAAAAATGTGTGAACTGGAGATGATGATATGAAATGTGTTAGTCCAGAATGAAAAAAAAAAAGATGTGAACGTTTGCGAAAAAGACAGGGAATCGGGAGTGTGGGACGGGGGGGGAGAAACGGGAGGGAGAGGTTAGAAGATGTCACATAGGTATATGGGTAATTGTTCTTATGGCCATGGCAATATCATTCAACATTAGCCTAGGCCTTGTATTAATCTACTGACTAATCGAACTCTATATGTAAATGCCTGAAGTGAGGTATCGAAAAGAAATTTCTTCGCGTTTCGACTTTGTTCTTATGCGTCAATGGGAATATTTCACGAGTTGAACCTAACCACTCGCATTCCATTGGGAACCCCTGAGAATTATTGATTTTTCGCCGTCAGACATCATCAATTTGACCGGGTCTGTCTAAACCCCGTCTGGGCATGGTGACCGACTTATCGATTCACCTTGACGAAATTCACTTTCTTACCCGACTGACAGAGGGCAATTAACTCCGGGTTCGCTCATTCGTATCTAAGACGCACACTTCATCAACGATCACAAAGACAACAGCTGTGTGTGCGGGGCAGGGGGGGTGTGTGTGGGGGAAACGGCCCATCTCACCAAACGTAACTTTCATCCTCTCGCTCGGGAACTCACTCAAAAAGTACTTTTGTTTATTTAGGGAGAAGTTAGTCTGTTCGGACTGGACGGGGCTTAGCTTATGAGGTTTCCAATGGAATGTGATTGGTCGATTTACTTGAAGTGATAACGGATACACTTGAAGTTGAAAAGATATAGTTTGAGATAAATTGTTCATTTGAACTGATCATCCTTGAAAATTTATCTTTAAGCCCAGTCCGTAGATCATCCAACCAAATGAACACTCGGGAAGAACTGGATTCGAGTTTCGCTGGTGAGCTGACAAGCCCCAATGAAATCGAACAATCAAGTACAGTACGTGAAGATGGAGTCTGAAGGATGATCACTGCAAATAATAATATTAGCAAAAAAAGGAGGCCACTGGGAAAATGTAATAAAAAGTACCTGACATCGAAAGTTTTCTTGTACATCTTATTCAAAAATAAAACAACAGTTTTCCGACGGTTTGAGATTACAAACTGGTACTGCACTGTTTAACTGTCAATTGCGGTACTGAGAAATTGTGGTTTGTACTTTCTTCTAATCGAAGTGATAATTTTCTCGGAAGTTCATGAAATTTCCCCCCGGTTTTTTTATATTAATAGTGAAAACCGGTACGTAAGTATACGGTACAATTACTCGCTCGTCCGTTCCACTTTTGAAAAAATCAGTGGATCACAGTCTGGTGTCTATTTGGATAGGCGCTGTTCCTTTGATTGTTATCACCAAATACTTCTAGGGGGAGATAGAACGGTCATATGTTTCATCTATGTATCATGTTTAAAGAAGTGCGATAAACTTGCGAGTGATTTGAACTTTTTCCATGCATTCATTTTATCCATTCTACGCTCAGAACCAAGGTAACACATATACACGCAAAGGCACCAAACAAGCGGCTAGGTTTCCCATTTGAAGTTTTCCATGCTCAGCCGGGTGACAAGTTGTTTTCTCTCTGTTGCATATCTTGAAGGTGTTCCATGTCGGAATCATTAAGTTTTAGGTCAATGAATCGCTAAATTAAATGAGGTAAATAGTATAATAGTAATAGTAATAGTATGTTTGTGATCAACCCTTTATTGGTGATCGCCAGCCAGATAATCTGTTTTTCTGTTTTGTACTGATAACAGTAAATTCGTTATTGCACTCGCAGATACCGTGGAACTCTCACAATCGCCTCTTAGTGTGCGAAAACTACTCACAATTGTGAGTAGTATGACATAGAACGTGTATGAATGGTGGAACGTACAAAAATGTTTCAGTGTCCAATGTCGTTCGATTCACCTCGTGTGACACATGGGTGTTTGGGTTTGAAGATATGAGCCGAATTGTGACCCGGAAGTCCCGGGTTCGAACCGCTTCACCGCCGACCATCTTCTCTATTTCTGCATTTTACCCAGGCAGCCTGCGCATGACCGCAGTTTCCTTCCTGAAAGTCGACAGTCCATTTGTATATTCAATAAAATTTAAAAAAACGATGTAAAAAGACAAAAGATAAGATAAGACACACCCACGTTCACGCACGGAACAAGATTTATTCCACGCAACTCGGTGATTGCCAGTGTATGTGTGGGCAAATTATGCAACTCCATCAAATACATGCATAGTCTCCACACCTTATGCTAAGTATACTTATTTCCCTCGATTCTTAAAGAGAAGATCTTGGATCTGCCTATGTTAACCGATATCTGTCCACACAGTAATCCGGTATTCAAAATAGCTATGGAATCTGTTAGAGCTTCGTCTTTTCATCATATTTCCACACCAAAAAATCTTCTCT
>UZAN01040105.1:47362-72362 GCA_900618425.1 Echinostoma caproni | reverse complement strand
TCATTCCACGAGGGTATACGAAATTTCGGATATACATATTAGTCCGAATAATGATCGAACTGCGGCATGTATCTTTCACCCTAATCACTATGGTTAAATCTCTGTCTGAGAGAGTAATGTTGGAAACCGTACACGATTTAGCCCGATAGTGGAGATTCTCAAAAGATCGTCTCTGGTAACGTTTCTCGTCCAGAAAGGAACTCCACAAGCAGTGAAATAGAACACAACTGGGAGCGTGTAGAAATTCAGTTATTGTGCAAAAAATGCTTATTTATAGCCAAGAGCGAGGACAAGGGAATACATATATCCAACGATTGGTTAACTGGACTGCTGTAAACCATCCTGATTGGTTGGCGGCTCCGGCCAATCACATGAGTTCGCCTATCGTTGTTCCGATTGACTATTCCAGAACAAAACAGTTTTCAGGGAGTATACCGATCCTCAAACAAATACCTAAATCATTCATCAGTTAGCTGCAAGTAAGAATGTGTGTCTTTTGATGTTTGCTAGAGAGTCAATGGTTGTCCAAGTGTACCTTTGCAATCGATAGCTTAGTATGAATTGATAGCGATTCAACCGGACTGAACTCCATGTCTGCTGTTATTTGAGAACGACTGACCAGGGGATGATTGACGAAGAACTGAAACAGACCAATCGCATGTTTCCTTATGAACAACGTTAAGTGAGACACCCATGCGAATGTCATGTGGTAATCGAAAATTTGCGAGGACAGCGACGATTGACTGGCCATTTGCCTTAGTAAACTGATCAATACAACCGAACCAATAATATTTCTTTCAGTTCAATAATCCGCAACGTTGTACTTACTGTTTTCAAATATGAATCCAGTACGATGAGACAATGTACGATTCACGACGGAGACGCTTTGAAAGCCGTAGTAACCTATTCAGTTTGTATAAAGAAGCGACAAAATTCACAAGGATTCGAACCCAAATCGCAGGGTGAATGATCGAATATGGTGAAAATGTAAGCCTGATTGAAAGAAAGTAAGCCATTAGTAACAAATCGATTGTTTCGTCATCTATATTCAAAAAGGACTTGCCACTATCTGTCTAGTCAACAAACACACATGTATCATCGAAATTTACATTCATCACTTTACAAAGACTGTTAATATTTATCCATTGTTCGATGTATAAGAAGTCAATCTATTTCGCTGTCACGATGCCTGATAGCCTTTCACTGACCTCGGATCTATTCATCCAACTTTTACATTCCAGTTTCCGATGTGCTAACAACACGATGTACGTGTTGATCCATCCGATTTCATGTTAACAGTGATCTGGTCGAGATGTTTTTCTTACGTCAGACTAGAAATTTGCCATGATATACTTACTATTAGATTAATTCCTCTCTACTATACACACGTGTATATGAAAGGTTAACAGGCTGCCGATATTACTTGAAATATGACTCACCGTGGACTCGATCCATCGATTGATTAAGCGTTTCTCGTGTCTTTTAAACCCGAACGCTCAGCTGAATCCTCTGTCGGTAATGTGCCAAGAATCATAAACACTGTTCCAGAGTCGGTATAGGTCATTGTCGAAAACATGTTGATTATTAGTTGATAATAAACGCTACTGGACGTGGATTAAAGTGGCTTCAACGAAACTCCGCCTTTCCAGAGATCAGCACGAATCTAACTGGCCCAAATGCGCAAACACCCAGGGAGTGTCAAACAGAAGAGATATACCACTGGAAGGATTTATACACCCAGATGGAGATCAAAGTTTTACCTGTGAGCCATACCCATGTCCATACTTCGCTTGGGGTATCCAATGCTACCTTGGTGACCTTGGAAGTCGAAGCGAAAGTCGAAGAACTTCTTCTTTTCATTTAATTTCAGTTCCTAAACAAAAGAATCCTGCCTAATAAACCATAATCATGGGGATTGTTTGATTAGCTAAATCTTCAAGGGTGCAGGAGAGAGACCGAAAACAAGAATGTCATGCTCACTCACAGAGATCCACAGAAGAAAGGAGGCAGAGGAATCTGAAAGCCATCAGAACGATTATAGCGATGGTAGATTTATACGAGATCTAACAGAAGGTTGTTACGATTTTTCTTTGATCACCAAATGCTCATGATAACTGTTCCAGGATAATGAAAGTCATTTTTGGTACTCTTGAAACGGGCTATATCGTTTGTCACGTATAATGTGATGGGTAACACAGAGAACGATTTGAACCGTATAGAAGACCACTACTGGGTCCTGGTGCTCCACAATAATTCGCAGTCCTGGGCTGCTCTGAACGCAACCCAATCGATCGACCAAAGCATCAGGGATTCTTCCCCAAAACAGATTTAAATCGATCACGACTGAGTAAGGAAAATGGCGCTGCTTACCCGAAGGTATTTTGTGGATATCCCAATATTTAAGTAAGCTTCAGAAATCGATTGGAGATAAAATTGCGTTTTTAATCTAGTTTACCGTCACTGTTAGAGAAACGTGGCCATTGGTTGAAATTATTGATTTTAAACTGTTTTGATTGGGTGTCTCCACCCATTTACGATCATCCTGAACGTGACAGTTAGATTCTATTTTATTTTCAACACTATCTTCAAATTAAGGAAAACCGTTTCCGTATTTTGGCTTGTGACATAATTTGGGATTCATTGGTGCTTTCTAAGCAAAATGCATATTTCATTGGTGTAGCCCTTTGTTTTCCATCAAACCCGGAGGCAAACAGTACACTTTTTGGTAAACTATGTTACTGGCGCTCAAACAGAAAGCTGCCCAGTTTATCTTGACAAATTGATTCAACTCTCTCTAAATGTCAGTTAATCAAAGATCACTTGTCCAGTACCTCCAAATTTACTCAACAAAAAAAATCGATTGACCGGCATCCCTCGAACAACCACGTGAACGGGGTCACCAGGTTTGAAAATACTGTCCTCCTCATCCTCCTCATTAAGTTCCATATCGACAAACGAGAAACCGATTCCAGAATCTGTTGGTAATACGTCCCCGTTTGGTGCGTTGACCCTGCCGCAATACTATTCAAATGCATCAGTTACGCCTCGAATGAAAGCAACCTGCCAATCAACACTCATGTATTCGTAGCCCATGAATGTGTACGCCATTTGGGGCGTTTACCGCACGGAGTCCTACGTAGCGAAGAATGCAGACCGCTGGTTTCCTAGAGCGGAGGGGAGGCGGGGGGGGGGGGTATGCACTACATTTACACATTAGTGGTTATGAGTACATTTTTCGTCAAATCGGACATGTGAATAATAGAAAGTAGACGTGCTGTTTGCACGCGTCTTTAGATGTGTTACATATCGACCGAAAAATTTACTGTATTCAGTTAAAGCGTGGAGATTGGCTAAGTATCTTGGGTGCAGACTTGCACCTCCACCATCCATGGCGTACAAATTTATCTTTAGGTGCGTACATCATACACTCGCCAACCCTTAAGTGTGTGGTGAATCATACGCACACACACACACACACACACACACACACACACACACACACACACGGACCACTAGCCGCGCTACTCTTGCGGATTTATGACCATGCGGCACGCTCGCAATGTTGAAACAATTTTGGCTATTTCATTCATGCGGTTCCGTCAGCATGGCAACATTCTTTTGGGGCTCACTACTCAGGGTTTTGATTTCAACTTTGATTGTTCCTCGTTGAGATCCCGCTCACGGAATTCAACAAGGCTGAAACAACCGTGGATTTTGCTATTCCTGGTAGAATTTCACCAGAAAATGATGCAAGATGGAATTTGATAGATAGTTCAGGCAGATTTACAGCGATGCAACCTGCATTCGGAAAATTCCGGTGATACGCATTCCGATCATCGATAGTTCGGTTCGTTCACATTTAACACTAACTGGCACAGAAAAATGTTCGGCGAAAACAGAACCATCGGTTTTAGATGGTTTATGTTTAGATTAGATCATTCGGATTTTCAAAGGTACCAAGCATTGTTGATGATGGTTGGTTGTGGGTTTCACTCCTTGGGAGATCGTCGATTCCCCACTGTTTGCATGTATTTAAATGCGGTGGAAGTGTTTGTGATAACCGATACAATGAACACTGGAAGGCCGTTTTAATCCTGTTTGGGACTCGTCAATACTGCCCGGTGCCTGTCAAAATCCGTATGGGTTAATCCAAAGATTCATCATTTAAAATTGATTGTCCCATTCGCACAAGGTGATAACTGACGACTGTGCAGTTCAAGGCTAAAAGTTTGAAGTCCCAGCCCGAAGAACCGTGGTTCGAGTCCTGACAGCGGGACACAAAACGTACGCCCTCGCTGACGAGTACTAGAGAGGAAGAAACATTTGTCCCAGTGCTCTTTGTTGGTTATCACAAACACTTCCACCCCATTTAAATAACAACAGGTTTTTTTACTGATTGTAGTTTAATGTGTAAAGGTGTTTTTTTTTCTTCAATAAAAACTATGCCCTTGATCGCAGTTGGACGAAATGATAAGAATGTGCTTTTCTATTTGGTCTCAGTGTTTCCCTTCCAGCGAATCAGTGAGTTCGTGTGGGTGACTCCCGAGGCAGAAAATATTCACAATCTACCGTGTACCTAAACAATTCGCAAAAGGGGAACCCAACAATGAAGAATGATATTCATGGACATTTCTCACTCTGTTACTCACAGAATAGCCGTGTTGTGAAGGAGCTAAATTAAAACACAAGGGTTATTTTTTATCCCTTTTGCTGATAAAGGACTCTAATGTTTCTTAGATCAGAAAACTATATAAATTATTGAACTCGGCCGCGCCATTTATCTCGAAAATCATATTTACACTTTTGTGGATTTATTTGTCATCAAATTGCACTGTTAAAAATTTCAAGGACACCACGTTCAAGAAATCGTTATGTGTTATCGCGCGAACTGTGCCCTTTGTGGAATATTCCAAAAATGTGAGAAATAAATTCAAGTGGATGATCAAAACACAAAACGGCGGAAAGAGAAAGCATCGAGCAAGTTAGCAAGTCGCTCTCAGACAGTGCAGCACCAGTTAAATGCAAATTCCTCTCTTCTTGACAAGCAATGTCCGTTCTATGTTGGGAATAGTCGAGAAGGTACTAGGCATCACACGGAAAAATGAGTACAAAAACCTGGGGATTCTTATGCTTCAGGAATCGTAGCTACATGAAGAAATCCCTAGTGAAATTGTACAGGTGGATGAATATAACTTGTATCGGGTTGACCGTCCCGCGTGCGTCCGTAAACTAGGCGGAGGTTTTGCAAGTTACGTCAGCGAAAACTGGAGTAAATCAACTGCTGTCATCTACAAATACTTAGCGGATAAAATCAGTTGTCATGTCATCGAATGTAAGCCCCGTTTTTTGAGTGGGTTTCATTCCATCCTTCTCGGAAACTTTTACCTGTCACCCACAATATCAGTTGCTGACATAAATAGCTTTTCAGACATTTTTTCTAACTCCATAATATCAAAAAAAGTGACTCTTGGTATATTTGTTGGTGATTTCAACAGACATGATGTAACATCCCTCGCCACACTGGGTCTACAACATTTAGTACTTTTTCCTGACTGAATTCACGGCTTGATTTCGTTTTCACAAACAGACCACAATTTTTTAAAGTTCCAAATCGCGCTCTCCTGAGCAGTTCATACTATTGTATCTTAAAAGAATGTCCCACTGTATACAGAAAAAACCAACGGATACACAATTTTAAGAAGGAATTACAAGATAGTGAAGCAAAGAAATGGTTCTTCAAAGAACCTAGAAAAGCTAAGATCCATGATTGCCGCCACTGATTTTTCGGTGTTTCCCGATCAGTTACTGACTTGAAAAAAGATGGATCACATATGTCTGTGAATCATTGCAGGAGTTCAAATCATTCTCCAGAGGTCATGTAGTTTATGGATTAACTCGGTTCACATAAACGATCTGAAACTCATTTGTAACAGACGGTATGTTACGCTAGCATTTACAATTGCTCATGTTGAATCCGGATTTGACGCGCGATTCAAATTTCCGAGGAACCCCCGGATCTGATGGAAACTGAATGATCACATATCAAAAAAGAGAAATTCTCAATGAAAAGGCCATCATATGGCAGGAATACCTGAGAAATTTGATCGTCAGTGTGTCAGTCGGTATGCAACGCTATGAGTTAAATCATTGTGTGAATCAGCAGAGCTATTTACCAGCATCACAAGAATGATGGAAAGTGGGATACTGTAATGTGTGTAATGATAGTAGTAGTACGCACGGAATTCAGAATGCAGACCACGCAGTATGAATCACAGGACCCGAATCAATAATCAACTATCACGGACTGGATGTCAGAAGCACTGGACCACAATGCCACGGATTCGTAATGTCTCACGAGAACAAGACGCGAGGAAAAGGCCACGGGAATGGTATTAAGCTGTAGTTCGTTTATTTAAAAAAAATGAAGGTGATTAAATAATATGTACAAAGGGAGATTATTGGCTATCTGGGCTTCCACCAATAGGATTGCAGTACTGCTTGCATAATCTTGCTTCTGTCTGCACTGTCTTCGGTTGGCTGGCACCATCCATCAATGACGTGTATTCAGAAGCCATGCACGTGTCATTGACGTCAGCATTCAAATTTGATTGATCGCCAATGTCCTGAAACTGTAACGCGCCGCTCCAGGGTAGGCACTGTCGTGTAGGCCTGGATCACCACAGATAGAGGAGTCGTTTTTCTAACGAGAACTGTAGGCATCAAAAGAGAACCAATTATTAGGAAAAAAAGCGTTTACATAATTATAAGTTGGAACATGATTTGACTGATGGAGACACCTGTTCATAGCAAGCTATGGAGCTCTCTGTAGAAGATCTAATTTGTTTTAATTTTCATCAATCGCTTAGGGAAAATTAACTGAAAGAATGAAAAATGAAGTTTATCAGTTGCCTGCTGCATCAACTCAGTGGGAAATCTCTAATCGAAATCATGCTAAAATGGCCAACTGGGGGAGGTTAGCATATCATAGATAAGGCAAATAAATGCCTGTTACAGAGTGTCACATTCATTAATTATTGATTTAGAAGTTGTACCTCTTGATCCGTAATTACAGTGCTGTAAGAAGCTTTATTGTACGATTGGAATTACGTACAGCGGAACTACATTTACTCTGTTAAAAACCCAACAATTCATGTGTGGTCCTAATCAACTCTCAGTTTGATGACCCACCAGATCGGAACTTGCTACGTCCCCCCCCTCCAATGGCCATTCAATTTGCACTTTTCCCCTATGATTACCTAACCGCTCCACATAGCAACTTTCGTGTTAATTATCGTGATCCGGTCTACGTTCAGCCTGTTATCGCAGTCTGTTATCTCCAATCCACATGGAAACTGTTTGGTGTGAATGGTCGTGACCCCTTATTCGTCCAACTTTTACTGTAGTCTGTTATCTCCACCCCCACACGGAAACTGTTTCGTGTTGAGTGTCGTAATTGTTGTCCTATTGTCGTAATCCATTATCGGTATCAATTATCTCGACCCGACATAGAAACTGCCTCGTGTTATTCTGGTCACCTGTTCATTATCCACCGCTGTGATTAGCCTACCGTCTTCACCGTTGTCACTGTTCATTCTTTCTCGCAATTCAGTTATTCCCTGACACATGCTGCCACCCGCCTTGTGTATTTAACCTTCCCAGACACCCTACTCGTGTTCGTTGTCTGTTCTCTGAATTACACAGTGATTACNNTTAAATAACCCTGTCTCTATATCCACATCGCATTCCTCCTCCGATTTCCAAGAGAGTGTTTTCCTGGCACATTTGCTCTTATCGTATCGAACCAATTGCTTTGTCCAGACCGGATTACCACTAATTTGAAGTATGCCGTTGTATTTCCATTGATTCATGATTCCTTATGTAATAGTACATGTAGATTTTCCAGCCTTGTGTTCTGATGCGAATTCGGGGGTTCGGTATCTGCGAGTCGGACGTCTATCCGGTAAAAGCGCAGTATTTAGAGTATCAAACTTAGATAAAGTATGCACTGCNNNCTGCTGACGAGTCCCACACAGAGCGAAACAGCTGTCCAGTGCTCTTTGTCAGTCATCGTAAGCATTATCATCGCATTTGACAGTGGACTATGATCCGACAAAAAATCCAGTGGCTGCTTTGGAAAACCAAACTGGTAAGACGATTCAAAATACCAAACTGAATTAGAAAATGTAGTTTGGGAGCATACGTATACCAAAACTCTTCAGAAGAACTTTGATGATACAAGCGCCTTTTGTTGTGTCATTCTAGACTCACTGTTGACAAGAGGTTCTCTTGCTTAACCTCAAAAAACAACGTGGAAAGAAAACACTAATTGCGCCAACAGTCAGAGCATTCGTAAAGGCCGTCGGGAATGACATAGTGATGCACCAATCAGCTTGCGTCCTTGAAATTCCGATTGGTCAATCGAACAACCACTGTTTGATTTGTTCTGCAAACATCTCGGACTCGGTTTGCCTGACATGTCGCTTGCTTGCTTGTGGTGGACTCGGAGCTCTATTCTTGACACCATCATGTACAGTAGATAATACGGATCAGGTGACACGTGGTTGATCAAATCAAGCATTCGAAATCTTCTTTGACATTTTGTTTCACGGGCGAATCAACTTGATTTGCAGCTCGTGGTGCACATTGTTAGCAAAAATACTAAATCCGAAATTTGATTATTGCTTGGTTTCCAGGTCTGAGCAAAATATTGAATATTTTACACGAATTCCTCTTTGGCACAGATTAAGCCCAGCTCATCAGTTTTAATTCGTTGGTACGGATATCTAGAAGTCAAACAACATTATTATACTGTCTGTAGAAATATTGCTACTTTAACAACTGCATTCCATTATTTCTTTATAAAGTACGAGGATGTAAGTCCACTAGCTTTGTATATCTGTAAATGCATTGCAACATTTAATAACTACGGTTTATAAATGAACAGTTTCATATCAATAGGTGCCATTGCAAATTTTGGCTGACAAAATATCGCAATGAAAATGTAGGTTTCAGTATTTACGACTCCCCGTTGTGCACCCACAAGAAATTTCGCAAGCACTTAATCTCCCCTGGTCCACTTCAGCTACTCCAACACGTGTGCAATCATTTGAACTTTTGACACTGATCAATTTCAAACAAGCACACATGCGCACACATGATTGGAGCCAGAGCTGAACCATTAGGACTCGAATCTATCGTTTCTTGCTTGTTCTTATCGCTTGCTACATTTAACATTATGTAACGGTCTGATTACGACTAGCTGAAAACGAGCTTGTTCACCACGTTGTTGTTCTCGAAAATGCAATTGTAAAAGGGCCTCACAACGTTCAATTCAATGAAACAGATATTGTTTTAGATAGTGTTCACTATTACTGTCTACAACCACATCTCCAAGATACTTCACCAGTAGATATTCATTTACGCGCTGATTTCCTCTTAATGATGGTACGCGATCGAATTATAGTCTAACAGTTTAGTGATTAAGAAACCATATAAACTCATTTTCTTTGGTGAATAGTTCCCATGGACGTCAATCCTTGCTTTTGTGAAGAAACGATTTTTCACATTCGGATTTTAGCTGGCTTTGGAACCTGTTGAAAGCTGATGAAAAATTGGGGAAACAGACTTAGAGATCCCTTTTGATGGTTTTACTCAATGATTTTCAAACGAAACAAATTAGGGGAGAAAAAGCTCTTTTCAGAGATTTGTATTTTTTCAAATTGTTGTTGTTTGTCATATTTGAAGTTTGTATGGCGATTGTGAAAAGTTCAGTAGCCTCGGTAGGATTCAAACTCACGCTTGGACGCCGCCCGCGCTTTGTACACGCATGCGCACGCAAACAGTTAGCTTAAATGCTAACTGGTGGATGCCACATGCCTCTGTAATTTGGATGGGTAAATTCGAATGTGAGAAGATCAGTGCTATCGGTGAGGCCTCGTAGCTCAGCTGGTAGAGCATACGCGTACAAAGCGTAGGCGGCGTCCATGCGTGGTTTCCGAATCCCACCGAGGCTACTGAATTTGTATTCATACCAACCTATTTCAATATACATTAATACTTGGGAACTAAATTGTTTCGGGTAAGTAAAAATGCATCACACCACAGACTACTGGAAACTATATCATCATGAGGCCGGAAAACCGGGATTCACCGCGATCACATATTTGTTTGTCCACTCATCTTTGATCTTCGGGATTACTTCGTGATACGCTGGCTCAAATGACACACGCACGTATACCGTATCACAAGTACCCTCCATGATCGGATAAGTGGACACACAACTGTATCATCGTCGGAAATAAAATTTTCGGGCTCAAGATGAAATTGTTTAGAGTAATCTGTGATGTGTTGTGATTTTTCGCAAGCCAATTTCATTCCCAAGTAGTGATGTATATATATATATATCCATATATATGGAAATGCGTTGCCTTGAAAACAAATCTCTGAAAACGAGTTTGTTCGGCACTTTGTTAAAATGTTTAAAATCTGCTTTGTGTGGGAATATTTCGACCAATAAGGTTTTACCCAATAAAATTCTAATCAGTATCGATACCGCTAGTTTCGGAAAGAGGATTATCGTAGTAGTCACATTTTTTTGCCGGTGCAACTTGAAAAAATCCATGCCATCGTTTCTTTTGAAGTTCACTGTTGATTGATATATAGTGCGATCGTCCGATAGCATATACCTGTTGCGATTTAGCGACATCTGGAGTGAAATGTGCTTCTAGTTTTGTTTGAAAAGTTAACAGTGTTAACTAGTTGATCTGTGTGATATCGTCCTGTTACATCATTTTTTCTACGATTCATAGACAAACCGATGGATTCAATACGTAAGTTTTGATTTTTAGTGACCTGGTGGAAACCCTCGAAACCCATTACTGTCGATTTGATTAGCACCAGACGAGGGCTGTTGAATGCGATATAAGTAAGCTGGGTGAGGATCATCTGTTTCCGGGCCTACGACCCAAAACAAACGGTCCAAACCTTAGTTCGGTTGAAACATCATTACCCGAGGCGAGTAGGCCATGCGACTCGAAACCAAACTGATGCTATACTTTTACTCAACGTCTTCCAAAAGTTTAGTGCACCTCGTTGTTGAATTTATTCTGTCACAAGTCGCCCCATCAACTATTCATTGTGAACACCCTTAACATGTACACACACTCCACATCTCTGTGTATATTACCTATTTGTTGTCGCCTTCATTGTCCATTTGATTTGTGTCTACGACAGTTCTACATACCGTTGGTATACAAGCGCACCATTATCATCTTTGCAATACTACGGTACCCTCTATAGTCGTTCTGAACTCCCCATCGATCCGCGTCCAACCCACTTCAGCCCAATTCATTTTTCAGAGGAAAAACTATGGCTCTTGCCAATAGAGCGTCCAGATTCTTGTGTGGTCGGCGACTGATCCTGGCTCGCAACAAATTGTTTATATGGGTTTCTTTGATCAATTTTTTTAACGTGAGCTGAAACAGGGTAACAAAAGGAATGTCTTCTAGTATCGTCGGTGGGAGACCTCAGGTTTTGCAGAAGGTCCGGTTTAGAGTGCATATTATACCGTTTTGTGTCCCCAGTGGACGTCATTTGAAAAACCCGTTTCCATAGTTTGTCTTCGCATGTTTCCTGGCTCTCTATGATCATACACCTCACCACCTGATCTGGGAGAAAGTTTGCGGCCAACACGCATCCGGTGCCTCTTTGAAGCTGTTCACAGTACAGTTCACCAGTCATGCTGATAACCTGTTCCACATAGTTATGACCTTGTGTGTGTGAAGAAGTTGGCCCGGACCTCCAACCTAGCATGGTTCTGTTGGAGCTCAAAACTTTGACTCCTCGTGTTTTGCGCACAAGAGCCCGTAAACCAGTTACCTGCGTGGAGTCCTGGTAATACTCTGACTATTTTAAAGCTTCCTCCTATCCGATCTCCTCTCACTGATTTACTTTATACCGCAAACAGATTAAGGTCTCTAAATCACTGCTCACCGATTTTTATCTTTTGTTCAGCTACCATTCGGGTAGCTAGTCGTTGCAACTTCTACAAGCATGATGTATACCTTTAACAATGCTGGACTAATACCTGAACACGGTGTTCTAAGTGGGGACGAACAACTACTTTACAAATAGGTACAATGACCTCAATGTTTCTACAGACAATGATAGCACACAACCTGAAAAGTTCATCTGTAGCTGTTTTCAGGTATCGTGTTTCGGGCTTGAAGCTTTCGGTTAGAATATCATCAACACACACACACACTGCTTGAAGATTGGTTCCTCCTAGGCCCCTTCTCACCGTTGATGATCCCAGAGACAAATTTATTCGTCCCCCTGCCATTGCACTACTCATCTGCTTGCTTGCGACCCCCTAAATGTTGAATTACTGGTCTCGCCAGTTGAACAGGACAGTACCGCAGTATGAATTTTGCATATTTTCCATCGATTCAGACTGTATTTAAGAGTACCGTTTTGTTGAACAAACCCGTTTGTTAAAAGAAATCATCATCGGGATTCCGTTTCACAAGTCATTCCACTTTGGATCGTTGTAGTTCGTGAAGAGAAAACACGTTGTAACACTAAAATCGATAATCCTAACATATATATATATATATATATATATATATATATATATAGTTGTGTCCACTTCATGTCTACTTCACTATTCTTTCTATCGATAGTTCACCTGACATAGCCTCATTCACTTTGGCCGGGGTGGGTGGGTTGTAGATGGGTCAGGTATGAATCATTGCCCATATGCGATGCCTTAACATATCGCATTCACAAACTGTGGATCATTTCTGTGGTCAGTTGACTGGAACCAGGACACTTTGTAGACAGTATAGACAACATCCTGAAAATCTAACGTTGGGAGCTACCTCATCGAGAGTTGCTATATCAACAAGAATTTTCTGTCAAATGTGAGAAACAGCACGAGCTGTGTGTGTGTGTGAGGATTTTATGTAATCGATAACGGCGTAAAACACCTGCAGAAACCTGTCCGCACAGATTGATTGTCAAGTTGATGGTAAAAATCGACTAGAATTGATTGTCGATAGAACTTACCATGAACCTATACACAGTACAGTGATTGCTGGAGGCACTCACTATGGTTCGTCATGTTTGGTGGAAATTAATTTCGCAATAATTGAGTGTGTGTGTGTGTGTAGCCGAGACCATGCAGATTAACTTAGCTTAGGATCAACAGATTTATTCAGGTATTGTTTTTCTGCTCTGAGGACTAACATTCACTTCTTTCGAAAGAGACAGACCACATAAACAGAATGCGAAAAACTGACCCCATAGAAGAAATGGCGAAAAAAGTTATAAAACTAGATCGCTCCATATGAAAGGAGATGTCCCACAACTATTTTGAAGAAAACATACATATATATATGTGTGTATAAAGCAGTTTCAGCGATACAGTATTTCAATAATTCTAAAGCTTACGTGTACACGTTTCAAGTTGACAAGACTATAAACAGTTTGCATTTAATTCACAGTTACATGTGAGTAATGATGTGGGCTAATTGAACTGACTATCCTTCGGAATTCACTTTCATCCATAATGCTCATTTCATCTAACCAGTAATAACACTCACAGGTAACTGTGAGATAAATAAGATATATCAATCAAGCCTAGTAGGTTTGGGACAAGTTAGCCTGTAAACTGAACTAAAGGCCGGACTTGGTGGAAGACTTTCGATTGGAGTTAACAGACGGTCAAGCGTGTCTCTCTTTGTTGCTGTCGAGCGAATCATGAACTGATTGACTCTCATTGAATAGGACACCTGAACAAAGGTGAATTGATGACCCAGTTTAGTCCTGGTATGAGCTGGTTGCCGCGGTGGTAACACAGACGCCTGTAATGCGATGCAACCGGTGTTCAACTACCGGGAGGGATTGTAGATATGCAATACTACTGATGAGATCAAATAACAGCGAAACTCGAGTTTAGTGATTCCAAATGTATGGTTGGCTGGATTAACCGAGGAATGTGGATGAAGTTGAGGTCTGAAGGATATTCACTTTAAATCAATATAAGTAATTTTTTTATCCTTCGATGACACTTGTAGTACTAAGTTTGGGAGAAACGCGATATCGTTTGGCAACCTATTAAATTCAGTTCAAGTTTAGCCAAGGAATTCCTTTATACACCACACACACACCCCTTCCCTTATCATCTATGTCACAGGGAAATTATTCTCTCATCAATTAATTATGCTTAGTGAAGATTCGTTCGTCCTTGTTTTTTGCATGTACAATGTGGTCAAACCATAAGCAGTAGTTTATTGTGAAACAAATCTAACAACTTATGGCTTACATACATAACGTTTTCATAAAAATGCAAATATTATCTTCTTGGTGAATTTCTCTCATCTGTGTCATTCAGCTGAAGGTAAGCCAGATCCATCTTTATTGGTGATTACGTTTAATTTACTGAATAATTTCAGTTTCCACTTTGGTCATTTGGTCAGTATATCGATTGTGAAAATGTGTGGGTCAACCGAATTGTTCCTGGTCATTAAATTGTCCGAAATAGGGGCAACGTGTTTTTACCACCCACGAGCTCATTAGAGTGCCACTTTTTCACGACCATTACCCAAGCTGTTTTTGTGCCCCCGCTTTTGGTTGCCGTCTCAGGACATCCCATTTGGACGGAAGAATAGATTTGAAATTTGCGAGCAGAGTCAAAGAGAAGATAGAGAATTTACAGTTAAACAGGTTGCAAAGAAATTGAGAGTGTGCGAGTGTCACTGTTTAAAGACAATAAATCTCATCACGCAATGTCTAAAACCACCGGTTGTGATTAGCACGAATTCCCAATTCACGAATGATTTATCTCGGCTTTAATTTAGCAGTACGATGTCGTCTGTAATCTAGATTAGACAGTCTAACACTCGGAAGCAACTCGATAACACTTTCTCAAACGAGGAAAGGGCTGTTTCCATAACGAAGTGGAATAGAAAAGTAAGGAGAGAGCAACTCTGACGAACAGCGCCTTCTCTAGTGAACTCGGGCTAGAATATGTCTTAAGCTGGGACTTGGTTTCGGTTATTCCCTTATAACCGAATCACATTATTGAGATAGATGTCTTGAAGACACTATTCAGCGAGAGGCAGCACCATAGTATAGATCTTTCGACTGGGTCAAAAGCCGCTTTCTGATTCAGGAAGATACAAATGATGGGTCCAAGAAACGAATTTCCGTGTTGTCGCATTTGGCGAAGAGTGAAAATGTGGTCCATGCAAAAGCGACCGCATCCACAACCAACCATGATTCTTACGCGTGTGATTTTCACGTGCGACAGACATTCGACAGAATACGATGTCAGCGAAAGTCTACTCACGAGTAGAATAGCAACAACAACGAAAAACAAAGGATAGCTGACACTGGTTCAAAATTTCTAGCGAAAGGTATACTTGAAATGATATCTCGCTGGATTAATTCACTTACGAATCGGGAGGAGTTAAGAGTCACGTGATTTCGATGTTTGTGAGTACAATATTTTACCTGTCCTGGGAACCTGATATTCCCGATCACCGCAACTCCCTCTTCAATCAAATCAACTTTCAATACAACTTTTCCCCTTTTGGAATACTTTCTTTTATTTCGTACATGTAATCTGACGCAAACATTTCTCAGGAAGGGATAGGCAACCAATCAGCAGATGCGAATGTTTTAATTTCTGTGCAGTGTTCAAACTTCTTATTCAACCCTTATAAACTACTCTTGATTTGTAGTTATTGGACTCAGTGAATACACAAACTTAACATATACTCCCTCTCTCTCACACAAGGAGTTTCTAAGCGTAGGAGCTATCTAGTATAACAAGACCACACACCGTTCTGTTTCGCCAATGCATACAAGAGGAAGACCACGTCGGTGCCTGGAGGCTAAACGCAAAAATTCGAGCTTTTTAAAGCATGCCGGCTAACTTCGTCTCACCCCTCTTGTGCCTAAAACATCCAAACAACTTGCAGAACCTTTTCGTTTGCTGAAAGAAAACAGTTAGCCTGGCTAAAATCCCCTATCTTATCCAGTCAACTGAAATACACTCACAAAGTTCGTTCATCGTGTGTGATTTTCCTCTCTTTCTCTCTCTTGTGACTCAAACAACGAATTGAAAAGTGGCGATCTAAGGCAATTACTCTTAACTCCGCCGGATGTTCACACTGATCGATTGTTTCACTCTAATCACTGGTTAATTAAACTCTAGATAGCAATTTGCTGAATCGAATGGTAGAAATTATTTATGATTATACCGTCAGTTTTTGAAATCCCCCAAGGAATTCACAACTGTGATCTGTTCATTGTTGAAAGAAACCGTGCGATCCGGCACACCGATGATTGATCGTCTCGTTGGCACAAAGAACCGGAATCAGGGCTTCATTGTGCACACACGTACATCCTCACGCTTAAGCTCGATTCGGGCTTGTATTTTTTCCCAAACTCACTCACTCAACCTATATGTGCTCATCGACTGATTTTATTGGCCCTAGTTCAGTATGCATTTCTAATGCAATACATTTGAACATTGATATGTAAGTGCCAAGTGGAAATTCCATCATGTCATTGTCTAACCTAAATGAATTTCCATGTGGACTTCATCACAAAAAAAAAATTGAAATTTTTCAAATTGTTGTTGCTTGGCAGATGTGAAGTTTTCATGTTTAAATTGTGAAAAGTTCAGAAGCCTCGGTGGAAATCGAATCCACACATGGACGCCGCCTACGATTTTGTACAGAGCATGCTCTACCAGCTGTGCTATGAGGCCACACCGATAGCACTGATATTTTCACATTATAAACCTTTTACAATCTCGACATACAAACTTGAAATCTGCCAAACAACTATTTGAACAATTAAACTTGCCTCAGAAGCTCATTCAGTGGACTCCGGTGAATTGTAAGGAAATCCTGTCGGGGCAGTCAGCTTACATGCTAACTGGTGGATTTTATATGCCTCTGTATGTTGGATGGGTAACTCGAATGTGAAACGATCAGTGCTATCGGTGTAGCCTCGTAGCTTGGCTGGTAGAGCGTGCTCTGTACAAATTCGTAGAAGGCGTCCGTGCGTGGGTTCGCGTCACCCCGATGCTACTTTTCACAATCTCGATATACAAAGTAAAATGTATTGGTTTGAAACCTTCGCACAGTTCCCCCTTCTACTTCGCTATGTGTATTTAGTCACAGCTCTACTTTTCAGACTGCCTGTGCAGATGCAGTAAAATAATGTTTCGTTTGCTTTCCGCGGGCAAACTATGAGAAAAAAGCGACTTTAGTCACTAAATCCAAACAGAATGATTGTTTCATGGGGGAATTCTTAGTGTATGAAGCAGATGAAGCTTGAACTGAAAAGCTGGGAAGCACTGGACAGCTTTTTCAACCTGGTTGGGTCTCATCAGAAGTGCGCGAATTTATCGACCCAACTGGGGATCGCGAATGCCGGACCTCATAAGCGATTGTTGACTGAGCTTGGTAAGAGTTTTACATACTTCTGTTCGCATCTTTTAATCTGCATGAGTCGGTCCTTTGCTCGACCGACCACAAGTATGAATGATATACAAACTGTTGATTACTACTCTCCGTGTCATCTTTGTTCAAAGATTCATTCCAATCCAACGAGAGAACAAGTAAGAAAGCGTAGGTGGTAGCTAAACCTGTGATGAAAGCTCAAATCATGCTACCGCTCAGTCGCATCGGATGTCACGTGACTGATCGGCCTTGCTATTACTGGTATTGACAGGCCTAATGGTTATTGATCAGTGTTCCACCGATTGACACTGTAAATCGAGTTGAAACAATTACATTCGGGCTCGTTTCAGTTCAGTGACTATTGTTCTTCATAAACTACGTTCGAACACTTAAAACGAAACCGTTTCAAACAAATGCAGCTATTCCAAACTCAAGATGATATAAAATCAATCCGGCTTGAGTTGAACTGTTTCCACCGTTTTCAATACATTTGTTTCCCTGTTCCACCATTGGTCACGTAAATATATGACGAAGCGGTTAAGGAGATTTTCTTCGATTATTGGTTTTGGAAACTGTTTTTCATTTGAACGCTCATTTTAGATCCAATGGAATGACAATTACTCAAATAGCTTTGTTGTATTGTGATGACGTGTCCCTCACTGACACATTAATTCTGCTCGTTGTTGACGCTTAACGGCTCGGCAAATTTTACAGTTGATGCTTCATGAACCAAGCATGAATTGTATGATTTCTGCGAGGAAAAACGATTGGTCTTCAATAAAGCTGCAGTAAATCAGCCGTTAGGTATCTCCGATACTCCAATTGTACTGCCTAGTACACACTGTCGAACACAGATGTGACTCTTTCCCGGGGCACAGAATAATAGCTACGCAGACACATAAACAGACACACACACACACACATAAGACCTGATTAGCTTCATTGCCCAAGTTTCAATGTGTACACACTAATCTATAGTTGGTTATGCGTTTCTGCTAGTTGACTTTGTCTGTTGGAGGTTAACTGATGCACTGTCGTTCCGTTTGATGATAGGCTTTGGGCTAGACGTAGATGGCATAAGCTATAACAAGGCAAAATTTTACCATGCCGATTGGGATTGCATAACTCTGACTGGCCCCCACAGTTTTGAAAAGAATGGTCAGATGAGTACAAACGCGTTTCAATTTTCAGGGGATTTCAAGACAAGTCAAAATGGTCAAACTTCACTAGCGTTGACAAACTGACTGTGACAATCTGAGGAACTACAATTCCGACTTGCGGTATTCAATATTCACCTAGTTTTTCAGTTTCGTTTCTCGACAATTGAGTCAAGGCTCAGAGGCGATCCAATTGTAACTGCTTTAGTTGAGACTAGATTGAACGTAGTAGTAGTAGTAGTATCCAATAGAATACCGATATCCGTCCCGTTGTCTATCATGTAGTCGCATAAATAAAGTGTTGTTATCTCCAAAAGAAACATTGGCGAACAGGACTGTTACAGCTAATAATTCCATTCGCGTGTGTCTTTCTCGAATGAGTTGCGAAAAGTGTAGAGACGGTGAATGAAGGTTCATGTTTGTTTGAGCTGTTCGAACACCTCTTTACATGTTGATTTTGTAAAATAAAATACCGTTTAGAAAACGTATTGTCCCATTTTAATCTCCTCCTATAACTACCGATTAGCAACTGTCAACATTTCCGTTTGTCATTAGGTAAAGTGACACTATCCGACACGAATCGCATGAAACGTAAGTCATCAACTCAACATTGTCGTCTCTTGCTCGGGGTTTTCTTCCCGACCGCGAAATAATCCAGATATGAGTTGCTTTTTCTGATGAACTAAAAGTGTTGTTTTGTGTTTTTCAACTGGGAGGGAGGATCCGTAAAATGTCTTCCCCCCCCCCCGCCCCACCTCCACTCTCTCGTAGCGTGAACATATTTGTCAAATTCTGATGTCCCAAATTACCAAGTTCGTAAAATCACAATTTATCATTCTTTGGGACTATTTGTTTCGATTTAGAAAACAATTTTCATGGATTGATTCTTGATTGTGCACTATTTAATACGACGATTGAACTATTGGTATTGGATTTAGATCTCGTGATGAAGTTGTGAACGACCCGAGTGGTCAGAAGACAAACACCGTGAGAGAGCCTACTTTAGCATACTCTCTCATCGGTCGTGTAAGTATAACAATGAACAGGATGGACAAATGAAATAAATTAAGTATTAGGTTTATTGTATGTATGTGCGTGTATGTGCACGTATGCTTGATACACATGATTGATTAGAACCAGGGATAGCCAAGGGTAAAGTTCACGCGTTTTTGCACACAGAAGGTGGATTGGTTGCGAACAATCGGCAGTGCCTAGTACTTAGTGCCTTAGTCAGTGTTTCTTCCGATGACGTAACAGAACCGATAACATTTTCGCATCGTCTATCTTGTGATCGATTTCAACCAAGTAGCTTGCAAGGGCCGAGGTTACTCTCTCTCTGTCTACGTGATACAGTGAGAATCTGTGATGTAGGCGGAGTCATTGCTTCGCACCAGTATCTTGGGGATGTGCTCGACAATTCAATAGTCCGCAGGGATCGGTCGGTTCTACCATTGGATCTTCATTGCAGGTGCTATAGACGGCGCAAATGGAGTGCGAGGTAGACTCGACTGAGTGGCGATCTTTGAATAGAGGCAGAGGAGACACCGTGTGATTGGACAGAGACGTAATACGCTGGAATACTTCGTGCTTTGTGGAGTGTTTTTATACGCCAAATGGTATTGTCAATTCTCCTATTCAGACACTTGATGCATAGATGATTGAGTCTGATTCTTGATCCGATTATAGAAGCAAACGAATGATTCCTGATAGCCATTGTCTCGTGACGTTTTGTATATATTCTCCTGTTCGTTGAGTATTATGTCTTCAGTACATATTTGTTCGCGTCCTACGGAACAACCTACGAAACAGGGCCTCTTTTTTGTTTCATTAATAAGAAGCGGTTGAAATAAAGACGCGGTCCGGATGAAGTCTTCTTGCGGAAGATAAATCGTTGAATAGAACCGTCTTATTTTACGGGGTTTGGGAATGTCAAAGAAAGCTTGAGAATTTTTATTCTCTACCGAACAGGTAAATTTTCAGGTTTTGACGTTCTGCGTTGATCCATCCAGCAGTAAAGTCATATTGTTAGACTGATTGAAGATGATGAAAACACCATCAAGGTATAAAAAAAATGTTTGTTTGATTGCCTCGTCCAACCAGCTTCAGTTATACTCATGAAAGTGTCGGACAAGTGTCGGAACAAGAGAGCTACTCATTTCAACACTGTCTAAATGTCCAAATGCGGTTCTTTGAAACCGGAAGCGCATATTTTCGCTGGAGAATAATGTTCCGTTTTATAGGTACTCAACCGCAGGGAGTATGCGAAAAAGTAATTCCATTCCCAGTTTTCTGGCTTCCTTTGTTGTTTCTCTTGATTCGTTAACTATGGTCCAGGTCAGTCATTAGATTAGTTTATTGGCTTTCTATTGACGAAACAAATGCTCAATTACGTCATCGGAAATCAGTTATCTCATCATGATTAATGCTAAAACACAAACTGATGTTTTTAAACTGAAAGTGCTGTTAAGTCAAGAATGTCCTCTTCTTAGTACAAACATAGTAATCATTATGAAGCGGTATAAAGGCGAGCGACTGAACAAGCGTTCCTGGTCATCGGTCATCTGTATCGTGGACACTCAGCACTCGTCTTTAAACAAGCACTGACATTTTAAGAGAGTTACTGGAATGCAAACATGCACAGATGAAAGTTTACTGCACAATCGATATCGGAAGCCTAATTGACACACATTTTCTGGTTGAGTAATGCACTAAACTATTTTCTATGTTTAGTTACCGCATTTCTATCACAACACGAATTCCCGGTAATTATGTCATTGTTACTTCTCGCTCACGATAACTGTTTTAGGGAAAACATTTTTCACGGACTGTGAGTTTAAACATCAGACTGACACTGGACTACGTACGATCTAACTTGATGTTTTGCGAAGTTGTTTTCTGCACCAGTCAATCTCATCAAAGGGCTGAACGCGTGTATAGGTTGTAAACGTTTTTGATGCTCTCTTTATTGTCGTTCTCAAGAAAGTGAAATTAGGCCCACTATAAAAAATCCCACTCTTTTGTATTTTTTACACATTTCAAATTCGAAACTTCTTACCTCAGTTCAGATTACCTCTTTCGACGTTTACATGCAAAATTCGATGAAACCCTTTTCTTTCCACACAAAGATAAGAATTTTTGTTTAACTGATCCGTGAACACGGAATAGTTCAACTGTTGTGATTTCCAGTCGATTTCCAATCAATTTTACGGTTCAATTTCAAAACACTGGACTGCCGTGACAGATTTATTTGTACCACAGTTAAACACAAACATTCATGCGAAACAAGCACAGACACTGTATCATCAGACCGGAGTTTGAAAACCGGTTTACGTGGCTGATCAGTGTGTTCCTTTCTGGATCCACCGTCCCCTACCGTCCCTCAAAGTACCAGTGATACTATTCAATCCCATATATATTTGCCAAGTTAACTATTTGGGTTATCTATGAACTCCGATCCATGCATTTTGTTTTCACAGCTCTCACGGAGCCGTTCATTTCCGGACACCGGAAATAGGATTAATGCAAATCGGATAGGAGGCTGTCTTTTCTTGACGAAAATGCAAATTACCGACAAATCGGATTCGCCAATTTAATAGCACACTAGTGTCAAAATTTTTATCTGAGAACAGGACTCAGAGCCAATTTCATGGAGTTCACTGACATTTGGTGGCACGTGACTAAAAAAGTGTTCTTATTGTTGTTGGAACGTTGAAGCTCTCGCATAGAAGTTTCGATTGGTTTGATACCATTTGTGTGAACGATTCGTATGTCATGACTGGTTTGCAATAACGATTCGAGAATGATCACAAATCGTCTTAACTGACAGATGCCATACAAATCCAATGGCAATTTGTGGGATGGGGTAGCGAAATTGTGACCATGGAAACTGCAAAAGTAGTTTGAGTGGAAGGAGTGGAGTAAACTTTGGAGCAAATGCTTCGCCAAAAATGATGATCAACTAATGCGTTGTGGTTTCATTTTTCACATTGCTAGAAATGAGATAATTTCTTTTTTTTCTTTTTACATACCAATTCGATTCAGTGAAAAAATATTCAAAAAGTAGGTTGGATTTCGATTACAGTGATTACGATAAATGGAAACGAACTGCGAATAATCCTCGAATTAAGTGCTAAAGAAAAGATGAACTGTTTTATAGCAAATAAAATAAGTATTCATTCTAATTCCTGTTCGATGGTCACTCTTGTCAGTGAGATGGACTCTATTCTATCAGGGGGCCAATGTTTGTTGCAAACAAAAGTCTATACTCGTTTCTGCATCATGTGCAGATGGAATTTTCAAAGTCTTTTTGCTGCATCTTAGCAGTGACCCGGATCGTAACATTTCGAAGAGAGATTTAAATTAAAATCTGGTCTGAGAGGAAAAGGATACTCGAATTTATCTCTCGATTCATTGCAACTGAACGGTGCGAAAACAAAAGTGAGAGAGAGGAACATGAAATTATTTGAATGCCAAACTTCGATCAGGATGAGAAGCGTTTGGCACACTGTCACCACTCACCTTGCAAGGGGATTTATGGGTTTAAGGTTCAAGGTGACTCTCAGGATATGTGCGAGGATTAAATGGCAAAATTGGGCGCTCTTTCACTCCACCCTGTAATGCATTTCAAACGCATTTCAATTCACACTATTTTTGTTTATGTTTTTTTACTACTTTGAGAAAGCAAGTAGTAACATTCGGTTAGCATATTTCAACCTTGCTGGGGTCAGCAACTCACACTAAGATCCACAATATAAAGCACTAGATGGCTGTTTCAGCCGGATTAGATCTCATCTGCATGGCCAATTTTTAGACTCAGTTGATGAGTTAGGATCTCACAGATAGAACGCGGGCTAGCTGATAGGACGGTTGGAAACATAATGAACCTCACGTTCCTGATTATTGGTTTTCCAGTTCACTTTTCATTCACCGTGCACGAAAACAATTCTCCCTGTCACCAAATCATACACTTTGCAATGTGTGTCGTACGGAAAAGATTTTTTTATTTTCCACAGTGATAGATAAAGAGCAACATTACAGGCCATATCAGGTGCCTATCACCGTTACCAGTTAAATTTGCCCTACTCCGTGGACAAAACATAAGATGAGCAATTCACTCTGTTTCCTGCTCTTACTACCGAAAGAGGCCAATTAATCTTACAGCCAGTGTGAGCAGTACGACAAGCTTCTGCTGTGCTTAGTGTTACAATAAAAACACGTCTATTACGATCACATTGAGGTATACGGGCGTTGAATGAACACGTACAACACCCGAACTTTCGTCAGACGTGTTCCCTCCATTCATTCATGGGATTGAATACGATATTTCCCTACAGTAGGCGCTACATATGTGTAATATTATCTACCATTGAAATGTTTGATTTCTCGATTATGTTCCTGGAGTATCAATTGTAAAGTTTCATTTTGTCAATGTTCGATTTGCCTTTCTTGAATTTTGGGCATTGACTGACAAGCTTATCAATGGTGTAAGGAAAACGACGTTGAATTCACTGTTTCTTAATGTACAGTCCTATCCCTACGCCACAAGCGGAAATTCTCATATTTCTTCGGAAATCAGCAGTTACCACATAATTTAAGTGAAAAGGACTTAGGTATTGTTGTTCAAGAGGATTTAAGCTGTTCCATCAATTTATCTAAGGCTTAGTCCGCTGCTGTGAACAGTGTCGGGTTGCTTAGGCGAGTCTTTGGCCAGCTTAAGTCAGCACTCTTCTGACGTTTGCTATAAGTATACATTCGAATGTACACAGAGTACGTCATCGAAGTTTGTTGCAAAGTGCAAAATGCTTGAGCACCCATAAAGGATTGCCACCAAGATGTACAAGGGATCGCATTACCTCACCTATGAGGAGAGATTACGATCATTGGGACTGCTCAGTGCCGCCGAATTCGGGAAGACTTGGTTTTGACGTATCGAATACTGCAGAAACCAAACCATCCGTGTCCNCCGTGTCCACCACCGCTCATGTTAGCGAACAATGTACACGTTTCAATTTACTGATTCTGAAGTGTAGACTGGAATGCCGGCGCCAATCTTTCACAGTCAGATTATGCAGTACTTAGAATACCCTTCCATTTCCGGTCGTTTGCGCACCAACTATTGAATCTTTCAAGCGGAGACTCGATGAACCCACGATACACCTCACATTTCTACTCCGATAAAATCAAACGCAAATTCATTGGATTCTACATTCTCTGTTAACCCCTACCTGGAATTCTATGTGATATTTTTCCCTAGGAAATGATTGAACTGTGTAAATATCCTTTGGGAACAAGAAAAGCATTAGCTGGTAATTGATTCTCGTATTAAAACTTTGATTTTGACTGTCGAAGAACATTTGTCAGTTTCCT
>UZAN01040105.1:31628-44397 GCA_900618425.1 Echinostoma caproni | reverse complement strand
GGGATGAGGGAATGATTTGAACCCGCCTCGCTTTCTTAGGCCACTTTTAGGATGATCCCAAACAACTTAATCCTCGTGCGATGGGATTACCCATAATTTGTTTGGTTTAAAATATCTTGAAATCATTTGACACAAAGCCCATTTCCGGGCTGTATATGAGCATACGTGAATGGATGAATGAGAACCAAAAACCCAGTTAATTCATACAGTCACACAACAGGTGACACCCATCACTGCAGTAACCGAAAATGGATAGACAGGCACAGGTTTGACGAAGCCCAAATTGGGAGAGAACTTCAGTGTTGCTATTTTGGAATCTGAGCTTATGAGCAGTAGTAGGAGAATAAAAAGTGAACACGAAATAGAAAAACAAACACTGAATGCGGGCTTACGGATGAGTAGAATGCGAAACTTAATTTTGTGATCAGTCTAATGCTAAAATGTGAAATTTATCGTCCTATGATTTAATTACGGGGGCGGAGAGAAAGAGAAATCAAATTGGACTATACCAAAAGAAGCACATTATACAAGCGTCCTGTTTTATTTTTCACAAAACGCATTTCTCTACAATAATGAGAACCAATGAGGCAATCGGTGTATAGTCTATGTGGTCACCTCGGTTAGCAAAAATTCTTTTCTATCGACCGGGGATGATAACTGTTAAATCCAAATGACTATCCAGTCCAACGTGGAGTGACGCGCAACCTCAGAAGCCAAGTCCAAGTTTTCTAGAGGTTTATTCGACTCCAACAATAGCGAATAAGTATGCGGTACTGTAAATATTAAGCGTCACAATTACATAAACAACACACCTCAAATCGTGGCGTTCCCAGGGGGTATGCCTGAATCGGCGAAATTAACAATGCCAATCGAGAACCAAGATGCAAACGAGGGAGTTCACCACTCCGTCAAACGAACAGGCGATAAGTGAAATAACGTCAAAGCGCACATGGGACAGGGCGACACACGGGTGAGACTGAGGACCAATCCGGATAAGATTAGGCAACTCCATACGATAGTAATAGGGTAGGGTGAGTCAGACCATATCAAGGTCAGGGACAACGGTCACGAGAATGAGAGGGGGAATCAAGTGTGGTAGACGAATGAAGAGATGGAATGGACGANGAGTGACGCGCAACCTCAGAAGCCAAGTCCAAGTTTTCTAGAGGTTTATTCGACTCCAACAATAGCGAATAAGTATGCGGTACTGTAAATATTAAGCGTCACAATTACATAAACAACACACCTCAAATCGTGGCGTTCCCAGGGGGTATGCCTGAATCGGCGAAATTAACAATGCCAATCGAGAACCAAGATGCAAACGAGGGAGTTCACCACTCCGTCAAACGAACAGGCGATAAGTGAAATAACGTCAAAGCGCACATGGGACAGGGCGACACACGGGTGAGACTGAGGACCAATCCGGATAAGATTAGGCAACTCCATACGATAGTAATAGGGTAGGGTGAGTCAGACCATATCAAGGTCAGGGACAACGGTCACGAGAATGAGAGGGGGAATCAAGTGTGGTAGACGAATGAAGAGATGGAATGGACGAAAAGTGTATGTCCGATGATCGATAATACGTACGGGTCAGACAATGACACTGGAGGGAGAGGTGACTAGACAGACTGTTGCGGTGGAACGTGTGGAGGGCGGCAAACAGATTCAACAGTAACCTCTGAGGGACACACTCGTTTACTGGTTCACGGTGAATTGGATAGTTGCTATTTTGATCAGTAACTCAGAATGTGAAAATAGTATACCCACAGTTTTATCGAAAGGCAATCGGCAATCGGGATTGCTCACAAAAACTGTTCCCTATTGTCTACGTAAGCGCCCAGACTTTAGGTTTTTATAGGCTAAGCAAATCTCATTTACAGCTCAGAGAGTTAATTTGAGACGAACATGCATACAGACATTATTGCTATGATTGTATGTTAGATGTTATTTGCTAGATGCGTCTATCCGTAACAACCTCGAGGGGAAGGTCGATTATCAGTGTTTTCATAATGAGTAGTACACGAATGACTAACAATCTTTTACCAGGTACGTAAACCTGATGAGTGAATAAACGTAGAAGCCAGTAGCTCCTCCTGGGAAGTGTGATGCAATCATTCGTATTGTCACTTCGAGTCAAGTTACGAGTTGGTTAATTTGTCCCAACGGATGGATGGATTTTCAGCTCAATGCACGTTTAAAAAAATCAGGGTTTGTCTATTGGAATTTGCACAAATAACCTAGGACAATATCTATCTCATTATCTGAAAAAGTTGTTCATCCACCGTGCGTGTGGTCTTGGTTTTCAATGGTCTCCACTGTACGCATTTTCAGTCTGACAAAGTACGAATAAATTAATGTAGCATAAACTTCAGATTTCAGTTTTAGGTTGAACAACCAATGATCATGCATTTTCGTGCCGTGGCTTGGATCGCTCTCTTTTGGCCACTCTTTTGAATGGAGCAGTAAGAAAAAGACACGATAGTTGAAAGTCAAGTGGAAGGGGAAATGCATAAGATCAGTACAATAAAGTTGCAAAGAAATTGAGAAGATAAACAACCGACATTGTTCACGAAACTCAGTCCTATCATTCAGTGTCTTTAACCACGTTTACAGTCATCCCAGGGAGCCTAATGCGACCTATGTGATCCAGTCCCCTGGTTATGGTTGCATACCCTCGAGTTGGGTTTTATTTTGACCATCACTTGGTCCCATTTACGGTTCCGATGTGGTTGAATAACGTCGAACCAATAGTACAGTCCTCTCGCTCGGGCATCCATTACAATTCTTCATCGTCAATAGAAAAAACTTCGAGTGAAAAGTATTTGATCTCCGAAGGAATAAAATAAAGATTTTCATCGAATTTGCAATACACTTAAACCAGAGACCCAAGAGTCACCGGTACTGACGAGAAATTTTTACCAAATCGAGGTAGCCGAAATTAAAACTATTATGTTACGAGCAATTGTTTCAATGAAAGGATTCGCTGTTTGATCGCTGAATGCGGGGCGAAGTACCCGAAGGAATGAGCATAGTATCGTTTCCTTATAACTTTAGATTCTTCGATAAGGCAGAGTTTTTCGAAAATAATTATCCGTTTTGATCACTGTTTATTACAAAATCAGGTTGCTAGAAATATGACCCCGAGAGCCACAGTATGATGGGTTCCTTGGATTGTGGCTGGCCAACCTTCTCTTGCATCTCGTCAAATGCACCTACACGGTCAAGATTGTTTAGTAACCGATACGGAGGAGGCCGTACTCACTACACATTCGAGGAAAAGCTATTTTCCTACATAAGTGAGACAACGGGAAGCTAACATCCGGGGCTACAATCGCGTCAGTGAACCATCGGAAGTTTACTTCCTGGAGGATATCTGAAATGCCTGATTCCGGAACAAGCCACTCACCCACACCTTACCTGTTGTAACAGTAATCACTGGCTCCATTGAGCATCGAGATTTGTGTGGTTCCTTGGACTCTTGACCCGATCCAACGGGTGTATGATCCGATATGCTGGTCATCCGCTTTCAATGGACAGCAATCTGGCAGATCAGACTTTGACTAGTTAAAAGTTCCGGTGCTGGATTCCACAGAAAACAACGTATCTGCTTTAGACTGATCAGCCTGGCAATACTCCGCCCACATGCAAATCACTGAACGTTGCTGTTTGTTATAAACATTATTGTACCGCACATTTTTTGACAAACAGTCTGAACTCAAACGTGTGTTTGTTTAAATAAATAAAAAAATGTCTTTTTAATTCCTTTTTTTATCATTTGGATATACAAATTTACAGTCAACAATCAGGAAGGGGGCCCTCGACCATACAAAGGCTGCTGGAAAGGCGGGCGGTGGGGGAGTGGTTCCAACCCGGGACCCACGGTTCACAAGTTGGGGACTTAACGACTTGATCACCACCACCAAATGTATTCGAACTGTTTCATTCCGCTCCAGAAGTCATCAGTCAATCATTGAAAAATTATCAATGTTTCTCTTTTGATCCGTATAATGTTACATGAGCGTGCAATCGTCTATCCTTACACAATGTCATAGGTCATCCCTACGCCTCATTTCAGTGTTGAATTTGCTTCTCACGCATCAAGGTAAGCTAACCGATATTCTTCATCATTCAGAACAGATACGGAACGGTACCTGAACTTGATCGTCGTCACATGATACGTAAATGTCGAAATATTGAACTCTTGTTAGCTTACGAACGAAATGTCAACGACGAAGTAAACAACAATCAGTATCTTGATGTGCGATTCTATTTACATTTGCATTTAATCCACTAAATCTTCAATAAGTGTTTCATTTTATTTTCTTCAGCGAAAGAAAGCAATAAAGGTGAGGAAGCGGATCACGTTAACAGAAGTAAAGATTTCTGGTTAGCGAAAGTTTGGCACAGCGTAAGCAGCTTATCTCGGCAATCATACAAATAATTCAGCTTTTCCTTCATTATTACTTACGAGTAGTAAAGTGAAATAAGCCACAATGATTTTAAATAACCAGCCTCCGAAAACTGGCGGAAATTTCGAGTTTTATCCCGGCAACAAGCGCATCATCAGCAACTTGTGTGGGGGTCAATTCAAGGTGTTCTTTGCATTTGACGAGTGTGTTTGACCATTGCACCACGCCGTTCACATCTTGGTTGACCGATATAGCCGATATAGCATTCAATATTTGTGAACACTGTCCAATCAGATCAACCAGATAAATTCCCTAAAGGACTTAAAAATTAACTTTATTTTAAGGTTCACTTGCTTAAATCAAGTTGTTTGTTTTTCTAATCTACTCAATTTAGGTGAAACCCTCCTGGGATGCATTGAAAATATCTCCGATTAATTGGAACAAACTATGGTTTTGTACAAAGCGAGACTGAATCAGGTTCTGTCTCTCGCGTATCCATCATTGAACATTGAGCATTTATCCCAGTCCGGTGCTACAGCACGAATCATACTGAATTCTTGCTTCGAATTCGTCAAAAATGTGCCATGCAAAAATATCATTCATAATGAGGTGGAATTGTTAGGAACTGGAAGGCGCACAAAATGCACTCAGTCTTTTCGATTCCGTGATATCAGTAAGCAACCTTATGTGATGCAAACCTAATGCATTATTTAACAATACTTCTTTGGACTGGTTGTGTTGCTCTGAAGTCCACAACTAGGATTGATTGTGTTGTGTTGCCACTGACCGTCCCACGATGAGATTCCGTGGGTCTGTCAGAGTAAAACGGATCTGCAACCGGTGGTTGTTTGGACAGTCGAATTTCTCGTTTAAAAAAATCTGTCAACAGGATTAGGTTCAACCCCTATGATTGACTATAGAAGAAAGCATATACTATTCAGGAATATCAGTTTTCAGCTTATTCAGTGACTAAAAACGCTTTTTCACATCACCTTACCTCGATCATTTCTGCTGTGAGCAGGAATTTTTTGGTAACCGTTCTCCTAATCTCCGTCATATTCTTTGCACCTGCCTTCAATCTGGCCATGTTGTTCTCATCCTTCCATTGACTTTGGTCCAGAGGTCAATTAGAGGCTTATCAAGGAATTAATAACATCTTTTGACTAGTAATATATATATATGCTCTAGCTCCAGACGAGGAAAAGATGCTCAATGATTGACAGACAAAAGACTGAACTGAATTCAGTCTCGCTTTGTACAAAACCACTGTTTGTCGTAACAGATTGCATCCCAGGTAGAGTTTGATCTTATGAACCCGTAACATTCCACAAAACCAATTGCGTTTTATGAGAGCCAGGAGAAGCATCATAGGTGTGTTGAATTCAACGAGTTCGTTGTAACCGCATACGGTGCGTACATACATTCAGGTCAAGTTTGATCGGGGGGAGAGTAGCAGGTTTTGGACCAGTGATCTGAAAGTACGTGCACAGTTGGTGAGAACACTGCAAAATAGTTGAATTGGATACATCGTATGATCATGGTGCTTCACGTTGTTCTCATGGAAACTTTAAAGGGGATTGGTTGCATGAAACAAATTGTTCGTCACTCACCAAAGCTCGTTATCAAATGACATTGTAGGTGCTTAGACAGCAAATCAATTGCGGATTCTAAAGCCTCCTCTGAAGTGATTGGATAACGATACAAAAACTCGTTATATCGGAGTGAAAATGAAAGTGGGCAATGATTGTAGCTCGGTATGCGAATGTTGATGTTTGGGTGTGTTCTCTGAGCTGACTGAAACTGTTTTTCGTGGATGTTTCGTAGCCAGGTTACGCAAATTCATCAGTGCAACTTCCAGTGTGGCCGGACTTGTATAGTCCCGTTTGAGGGTTTTGATTGGATGTTTACGCTATTGGTGAATTGTGATTTGATTGGCTGCTTCGTTGTCGTGGTGATGCTCCTTTATTCTAAGTTGGTCTATGGACTTACATGGATCAACTGTAAACAGCAAGCGTAGTTCGGAAAACACAAAACAATCACTGAGTGAATTCAGGGAAAATCTTTGAGGAAAAGACGGTAATCGCCATGTAATCGACAGACGTAGATAGGTTGGTGAATGAGGCACTCGGTGAAAATATCCCGGACATTTTTTTGGCAGCAGACCTTGATAATCACACGAATTCAGTTGATCATTTTTCACCATGTGCTACTCACCAGCTGATTGAAAATCATCGTTTAGAGAGTTGATTTGTCGTTAAAAAAATTGAGGACTGAAATGCATTTCACTCTCCTTGTTGAAATTCGATGCCAAAATGAAAATCGTTCATTGAACGTCCGAGCGCTTTTCCGGCCCATTCATGACTTCAGTTCCATCAGATTCTCATCGAGAGATCCTTTGTATACTTTGCATGTGACAGTAGCAAATTCACGAGTTACTTCATCAACTCTCATCAAATCGGGCAAAACGAGGCATCAGATATATTTCTAGTGAGCTTGTAGTTTGTACTGACTGATGACAAGATGTGTTTTGCATTTGATATTAGGCGTAAACACTACTCCCATTAGTGAGTGTGCATTTGGGAGGCTTTATCGTTTTGAACAAAAAATAAGAACGGAGAGAATGACTAATGCTGCTCTATTGTCTTCTTTCCCATAGTATCAATTAGCCTAATATTACAAAGTAAGTTAATAGATCAATGTGGCCGGATTTTCGTAAATATAATAGTGTCTTTTGCAAAACTGACCAGTTGCTACACCGATGCTATCAGGTGCATGAATCCAATAGCCCAAAAGCGAAACCAAAATGAAATGAAACTGATAGAATGCAAACATACCACTCACTGGACCTCGGAGGTGGATAGGTTAACCACCAGGATGACTGATGTTGGTGAGTTCTTCGATCTGGAAGTAGTGTTTGCAGACGTTTCGTAGCCAAGCTAGGTAACATCATTAGTACGAATTCGGGAAATCGGCAGTCCTCACTGAGATCGGGCTCATAGGGTTCGATTAGCCGTTGGCTGTTGGGTGTTATTGCGATTGCTTGGTCTAGGAAAGCCAGTGGATGAATAAAAAAAACGGATGGTCAAATTATGTCTTATGTCTGAAGATTTTATTTTACTTCTTTTTCTATTTATTGAATGTACAGTCAACTTTCAGCAAGGGAGCTGCGGCCATACAAAAGCTGCCTGGGGGGAAATACAGGTATAGGAAAGACGGGCTGCGGCGGCGGATATGTTTGAATCCGGGACACCCAGGTCACTAGTTGGTGACCACTAACCACTTGGCCACCACCACCAAAATATAGGCCGGAATCAACCTCATTGAAATGATGCAAATTTATGGTAAATCGGAATGCGGATGTTGGTGTTGGTGGTGAGTTCTCCGAGCTGTAAGTATTGTTCGCAGACGTTTCGTAGCCAACCTTCCCCGAAGTCGCACTGCTGATGTTGTCTAGCTTGTTTGGCTACAAAATGTCTGCGAACAATGCTTCCAGCTCGGAGAACTCACCACCAACACCAACATGCGCATTCCGAATTACGATAATTTTACATCATTTCAATGAGGTTGATTCCGGCCTATCTTTTAGTTTGACAGGTTTCTCATGACCTGTTCAAAACTGGTCGAGAACGCATCACTCACTCCTGAGTAAATCACGAGGAATCAACGGAGGTTTAGCTATATCTCCTTTGCCCTGTATATCTAGCTTATAAGATCTGGTATTGAAACTTCGCGATACAACTAAACATGTTTTGTGAGTGACATGGGAAGTGTAAAATTTCATATCAAATCAAACAGCTTACAAGCACCATTCCCAGTTCATGTCCCTCAATCATACGAGCTCTAGGTTGAATCTAGCTTGAAAAGAAGTTGTTCTCAATGAATGATAGATAACTGATTCCTATGACTCACTGTGTTTAATTATCACATGTGTGTATGTGAGCATCGGTAGGCATAAACATCTCGATTAATCAAAGTCGAAGTAACATCACTTTATACCATTTGAATACAGATAGAAAATAACAACGGTAATTAAATTCAAATTAAGAACAGACCTGGTTACAAAAATAGCGTCTACGGTGCCTACAGAGGGTTTGATTGATTTGGTTAACTGAAACCTGTGCTTGATATAGCAAAGACTGAATGACGGTGGATCATGTGAACTGGTACTTTAATTGAGAACTTGGTCGAGTCAGTTGATTGCATTGGTCCCATTGGATGAGCTGCTGACTCATTTTGGGGCACACTTTGCACATCTTGATCTCGAGGCTAGAACCAAGAGGATCACGTTGCGCACGAATAAGAGGCTAAACCTGTGGATCTGTTTTGAGAACGAAAAACAAATCGCAGTTTGTCATGAATGCACAAGAATGTTTCCTGTGTCGGAGTGAAATTTCTGCCATGGGTATTTCACCGATCTGGTTGGTGATTCTTAGCAATCGGAAATCTACAATTGGGTAAGCAAATGTTCGCTCGTGACCTTCCCGTACTGCAAACTATTGCCTTTTTATATTGCTTTTTTTCTGTCCATTTTGGTCATTACCCCTTTAATCCATATTCATAATTCATGGTTAGAAGTTCGTAGTACTCATATAAAATGACTCCATCAAAAGACAAATCCTTTTATTGACCAATAATTTCTCCCTCAAGAAGGGACAGATTTAACAATTCGTGAGATCAGAATACTGATGTTTTGAACACATTGATACACGGGGGTGACATTTAAGCCACCTGAAAAATCTCTATGCCAACAATACACAGCGCTCCGTTGACGAATGCGTTTGAGATAGTCACTTGAGAATCTATTTAACGACTGGTTACATGTACCGAATTAGCAACTATAAACCGAACAAGTATTTGAAGTTTAATGTTTTGGCTCTCGAGCAGTGGCGCTTCACATTTCCATCTTCTTTTTCTGATATACGAAATGGAATAATTGTAATTGACATATTGAGAAAACAACCATAAGCGTTGTATGTTTCCGGCCTAAATTGCAGTGCAAGTTCAATTTTTTCTGTCAACTTTAATCTACCCGCTACATGGTTGTCCGAAAGAGTAACACTATCCGTCTCCCCCCCCCCCGTTGCCCTCCTCTCAAAAACCATTGGCAGCTGTAAAAGACGAAAAACGAAAGAATAACCCGACAAGGTTAGTTTTACATCTCACACCATTACCATTAGATTAGCGTAATGTTTCTTCAAATTGGGACTGATTTTCTGCCACAAACGCATCCCTCCATCAGTGCCTATTGATTGTCCAATCACGTGATTCAGCGGATCATGACAGAAACTGATCAATGCCCTTTTAGGCCGTGTGGTGCGTGAGCCAGCTTGACCTAGTTTTTGGTCATCGTTTAATCGACCGATGTATTTTCACGACTAGTCATCCAATGATTGACCCGGTTCGGAATAGCACACTGCCCTGTGTGTTCTGATTTCTTGTGTTGGATTACGGGTCCTAACAACACTGTGCATTAGCGTCGGGGTTGGAATTCGGTTTTAACAATACTGGCGACAGGGATGGGACAGAATAGTAAGAAAATAACGAAGCCCTATTAGTTTCCGGGATTCTGGAGCTTCTAATGCCGGTTTGGTTTTATCCTTTATGATATGTCGTTTCTTATTATCAAGATAACAACTGAGATAACAATATGAACGAATACGTACGCGGCATCTATAAAATAACTCACTGAGATGCATTATAATATACTTTAGAGCCATCGGATATTTCGAACGAAATTTTATGAGGCTTTTATTCAATGAATTCAGCGATCAGATTCATTTGTTTAATTAGAATTCCACGTAATAAACACGTATTGTGCAATATTATATACGTTATGTGCTTATCAATCAATTCACCTTAGGTTACACGGATCTGTGAATAGGTTACGCAACGTGACTTGGCCTCCAAATGACGGTTAGGCCGATTCCATCTTTGCTGCAGTTCTCTCGCTCTGATTCGGTTGAGGTGCTCACGAGGAAATGTTGCAACCAATCCGAAATCACGTTGCACTGGATCACTAAACAGACCTGATTCGGTCAGTCAAAGTGAGATCATAATGAGAACACAAATTGGCAAACAAGCTCGTTTTCAGTGATTCTTAATCGTGCTGTTACAAGGCAATAGATATGACTAGTAACAGAAGATGAATTACAAGAGCTAGAAGAATTTGCCCAAGGGACATGCTGTTTGAAGAACTCCAAAATGTGCGGAATACCTTCATCAGGAATGGATACCCGGAGCGCTTGGTCGAATCTATGATGCAACGAGAAGAGGCATTTCCTAAGAGGGCAATTAACAAGAAAAAGTGTGTGTACATTTCTGTACCATTCAGATTTGACACCTTCGCAGAGATTGTGCATAGAATGTTATCAAATGCGATGAATAAAAGGTTCTACGCGGTTAAGCTTGAAGCTCGATTTACATCTAGTCCGTTGGTGTATCTACCGTTGAAGGATAGAGTGCCCGATTCTGCTGCCTCTTGCTGTATTTAATCTTTCACTTGTTCCTGTGGAGCAAAGTATGTTGGCCACACCCCCAGGGGTCTGTCCGAGCGTATCCGTGAGCATCACCCTGCGTGGTTACGAACTGGAGCCATTAAGTCAATCACAAGTGCGGTCATGTTGCACCTCATCAAAACTGATCACATTCTAAACGTGATCGAAGCGTTTAGATCCCTGTATAGAGTCTATAGAGAAGTGCGGTTTGGCATTCTAGCCACAACGGAGACAATTTCCAACCGTCTTCACAACCGCGCTCTGTATGGTCAGAAACAATTTGTGCACGCACTCAAGCTCCCGTGACCTGATTGCCAATCAGTGTAACATGAGAGCAAATGATAACTGGGGACCAATTATGACAAAAACGATTGATCAAACAGTTGTTTGGCAGATTTGAAGTTTATATGTCGACTGTGGAAAGTTCAGTAGCCTCGGTGGGATTCGAACCCACGCATGGACGCCGCCTACGCTTTGTACGCGTATGCTCTACCAGCTGAGTTACGAGGCCACACTGACAGAGAAATGATCTTTCCACATTCGAATTTACCCATCCAACTTACAGAGGCATGTGGCATCCACCAGGTAGCATGTAAGCTGACTGCCCCGACAGGGTTTTCTTTAGAATTCACCGGACTCCACCGAATGAGCTTCAAATTGAATTGAATCGGTTGAATAATTTGATTGATTTGAATACTTTAATTGCTTTTCTTTTTTTCCTTGCAAATCCCTCTCTGCTACTGGCCATATTTATTGTGCCGTAATGGCATGCTTAGGACACACAGAAAACGAGCTTGTTTGCCAATTTGTGTTCTAATTATGAACTCTGTGGGACTGTTCAAACAAAGTGCGATCAGGCTGTTAGGCTGCTAATGTTGCTCGGGGTTTTACAAAATCATACTGGTCAGGTGGACGGACCTATCCTTGTGTGGACAGAAACTGCTGAAATGGTCGACCTACTTGTCTTGACGCTGTCAAAGTTGTTTCCATTTTATTCTACCTTCTATCCTACTTGCATGAATACGATTCATAGCATTGGCCCTATTCTCATTGAATAACTCCATCATCGATAGGAAAATTTGCATTCAAATCACAGTTTCTCGTGAGTAGTGGTGTTAGATATCTGATATCGATTTGAAGTGACTATCCCTCGAACTTCGTCTTTCCGCACAATCCTCAGTTCAGTCAGTCAAACACACCACTCCATACCACACGCCACCATACCACAATTAACTGTTAGATAAATACAAATTATCAATCGAGCCCGGTTGTTATGTGACAAGTCAGTCCGTAATCTGCATGGAACACCTGACTGAGTGGAAGGATTTCGACCGAAGTTAACAAATAATTAACTTCATTGCTGTTGCGTTGAAAGTGAATGTAACTGACTATCATCCAAGACGACAACTGAACTACTATGAAATAGAAATTCGGTACAGCCGTGGTATGAACCGGTTGGCACAGTGGTAGCACACACATCTTCGATGCGATGGGCTCGGATAGCACCTGCCGAACGGGACGGTGGATATGCAATACTGATGAGCTCCAATAAGAGCGAAACTCGAGTCTATAGTCCTTCCGAATGTATGGTTGACTGAACGAGCTGAAGATTGTGCTTGAAGGTGAATTGGGTTATTAACTAATGGGGCTTATTTTGTAAATGATCAATATCTTGTACAATGATATTTTTCAGCTTTATTCCCAGGGTGATATACTCTATTGGTTTTCAAATTGCAGACTCCCAGAAGGGGTTTCAAACCACGTAAACATTCAAAAGTAATGTGCGACAGTTTTCTGTGTTGGACAATGTTTACTACCTTTCAAACGAAATACAAGTAATCTGTGCAATTGAAATATTTGTTT
>UZAN01040105.1:9043-20527 GCA_900618425.1 Echinostoma caproni | reverse complement strand
AGACCATCAACGGTGTGAACTTATTCATATTCACACAGACCTTCCGTGCTCGGGGTGTGCGAATTACAACTCCAATTAGCTCTATCGAGAGTAAAACTTGAATCTGATGCTTTTGTATCGTTTATTGGCTGTTTGGATAAACTGACAACTGTGCACAATGTTGATATCTGACGAAACCAGTGAGCACTACTCATTCAGCGGAGTAGGGACAACAGTCAATTACCCGTCCCTGTAATTGGTATGCCACAAACTACTGATTTTTTTTACACAAAAATAGCTGAAGTAAACAACAATTGTCGATCAAGTCCAACGAGAGTCCGAATTCGGTCTCACGGCACCCGTAATAAGCTGATAATGCATAGAGCGTTCGACGGTTTGACTGCAAATGTGGAAAACGCTGGCTGGGAAGATGACCGAATTGGCTTTGAGATGTAATTTGACTTATGGGAAAGGTGTGATTCATAATCTGGATGGTATTGTCAACGGGACCATCACTAGTCTCACTCTACGCAAATGTATTCACAACCGGGTGAAGTTAGTGAATCCACGTATCTTGATTGATTTTACAATGGATCTGACAGGTGATGAAATGTTTTCAAATATACGTTTGAAATAGTACATTCGGTTGACAAACTACTTGAAATCGACTCTCGTAACTAAAAAGCAAAGCAATTGGCAATATTTTTTCTTCAAACGTTTCATCACCAGCCGAGGTGATATCATCGGTGCTTGTATCCGTTCGTTTTTTATGTGTTTTTCTCCACCGATCAATTTTGTCCCTTGTTCTCATTGTGCTCTCCACTCGGTGGTACACCGTCGATCTAATGCAAGCGGGCGATGATGGAGAGATGTTCCTCTCATAGTCTCTCTCTCTCTCTCTACGTATTAGCTCGGGTCATTGATCAGCCAACGCCTAGAACGAATCATTTGAACAGGATGGCAGTGGACAAGTGAGTTGCGTGGTTTGTGCTTGGTTACGGATTGAGGTCAAGTTGGATGATAAAATTCAATATGGAGGCAAATTGATCTAACCAATGTGGTGAATGTGATGGAAGGAGGGTGAGGGAAAGTTATGTTAAACACCATAATCGGGGAGTATCAAGCGTGACATTATCATCACTACCACTAAAAAAAAAACACTGTTACGTCACAGTTCCTACAGTATCCGCAATTCACGAGTTTCTATCCTATGGGATACCCACATGATCCAGAGCTTACACTATTTCACATGGTTTGTCTACTATGTGGCCCAAAAGTCCTACCAGATGACCTGGATCGATTGGTCCATGCTTTGGAACACAATAATTATCTCTTTACATTCAGTCACCGGTAAAGTGATCCCATCAACCCAACGCCCATTACCTTATCTAAGGAGAAACAAGTCTACCTAGAACTGACGTTCAAAGGAGATCAGGTGAAAATCAGGATAACTCGTTGTTTAACACACGGAATGGAAAGAAAGCACAGTACGGCAACACTAATAATGGTTTACGGGACACTTTTTTGTATCACACGCCTTATTCTGGATCGAGAAAGCATCAGTGTTACCTCCAACTTTATCCATAGTCATTTCAATGTACCCGTGATCAGAGATGTATCGGAAGGAGAGGACATTGTTTATTCCCAAACACATTGATCTTCACGATTAGAAACTGTCATCTATAGTGCGCTTGTCCAGCTTTTATTGGACTCCGGTCACCGTACGGACGCACCGAAAGCGATAATTATTGATCGCTTGAAACCGTAATTAAGGTCTAAAAATAATGCACGTATATTTTTTTACTCAAACCTAAGAGGACTGTAGCAGGTCCATGTGCATATGATTGAACGAGCAGTATTGATTTTCTCATCTCCAAATGAAAGCGGCAATCCCAACCAGGGGGGAAGGTCAGACCCAGCAAGCCCTCGTTAGAACTCTTCAGAATTTCAGGGAACGTGTACTGCTGATCAAGAGATTTAGGGATTTTAATAGCATATTGAAAGATATTTTGAGTGCTTATCACCACCGGGAAAACAACTTTCCTGTTGAAGAAGATTTCCCGCTTGAGGAGCCCTGAACCGGGTAAGTCCATAAATAGTGATCGGAAGACACACACAATTTAATTTACAAATTATTTATTAGGAAATAAAACAAAATATCACCAGAGACAGTTGAGAAAGAAAAACAATTTTTCCTCGATGTTCCGTTCCAATTCATTGTGAATCCTTGCGCAGCGCATTCCTACAGACCAGTGAAATGAATGAGCCACATACATTTGTAAAGAATAGTGACATGTTTCAAACGCTACTCATCGATTGAGCGCATGCGCTGCTCAGTCAGTCACGTGCTCAAATTTAAATCAAAATTACACAGTTCTTTGAAACAACAGACTCACTCCGGTTGCGGGAGAATGTACGTTTTTCCGGTTAGAATAACTAAAATGATGAAATACGATTTCGATTTGCACATTGCATTGAATTCAGTGTGAAATTTGCCAAAAGATGATATCAGTTTGTTATCACAACACGCTGACGCAGCGGGAATGGACTCACTGATTCGCACTTACAGTCATTTACTTCAGCCGCTCTCGTTCTGTTTTGCGGTTTCTTGGAACCACAATCGGATCGCAACATGACCTGTGTTTTTTCTTTTGGTGTCATCTAATACTTGATCCGTATCGAGCATATACACATGATCGAGTTCGATTGATCCCTTTCCTTACAAAGCCTCGCTCGCCTAGATTAGGTATCACAGATGTGGGGTAATTTTAAGCTCAAATGTTGAGCCTTTGCTGATGATGGCTCAGTAACGGTTTGAGGGTCTACTTCCCACGATCATAAATCCGGATCAAAGCAAAAGGGACAGGTGACTTTTACGTGTGTTTCTTAAATATCGATAGAGTTGTGCGATTTTACCGTAGCTCAATCTTACTGCGCGAAATCAAATATGGTATGCAAAAATCTAGATTTCTCGTTGCGCTGTTCGCATACCGGATTGGAACCACAGTGAAGATAGTTGAATTTCACTTGAATTGCGCATGCACTCATACGGTTTTTCAATGTGAGTCATAAATTGAAATCTGCTATCGTCAGTGAATGTCAGAATGTCACAATTGAGACGATTCAATGAGTTTTATTGCTTAAGCACGTACCGCTTTTCGGATAAAGACATGCCATTGCACTCAAACACCAGGCGGTGGTTGTTCTCATGATTCCGTGAGAGAACACAACTATTTGACGTAACATTTGTTCGAAACGGATAAACAAACGTCATGTGTCAGCTCTGCGTAAAGCAAAGTCACGATAGATTGGTTTGTTGTCAGAAAGGCAACGAGTGCAGTGAAAACCGACTGAGAATTCGGCATATGGTCCTTCGACACGTACCGGTGCACTGATCCGGTGCGGTGAACAGTGATGTATTTCAAACATACTTTTAGATTTTTACAGAAATAAAAAGGCTTTCATAAGTAAAATTAACCTGGAGATCATTCTGTACACTTGGATACCAACACGCTGACTTTCTCCAATCTTACCCGTGGCATTCTTTCGCATTTTTCGGTCAGGAATAACAGAATCGATTCTCCGATAAGTGGATGGCAATTAGTAAACTAATTTGGAATCTGCATGGATTCGTAAATATACAGTCCGTAACTTTTGTTTACATCACTTCATAGAGCTTCCTCAGCTGCATTTATCAGGTGATCTGTGACCGCGTGAATAACGGTTGACATAGTTGAAACCCAGTTGATTCTAACCGAAGCGCGTAATCACTCAGAAGCGATCGTCCTCTACTGGCTCAGATTCGAATCCGACTTGGCCTCCGTAAAACAGTGTCTAAAATTCGGGTGTTGACGGATGCCATCATTTGATTGATGTAGTTTTTCTATTGCGTTCCCGCAGCATTATATGTGCTATCCAGCCTACGAGACATGCTGACTCACTCATGTTCTCATATAATGGACAATTCTGTCTATCCTAATTCGATAGAAAAACGCCGGAACGACATTGACACACTTTATGGTTACACACGCAATGCACAATTATGTTGAGGGGCCTACAACATTCAAAATGGGCTAATCATTAGCAAAATTGAATGAAGTATTTAAAAGCGAGCATTTTATGGTGAAGTCCATAAAACTCACATATCTCTCGAGGCATACTTATACCATAATGCTCTGCTTTTTTCTTACATTTAACACGCCCATATAAAAAGATGCGTGAAAAGCAATCCGGGTTGAGCAACCGGAATTGAGGGATTGTCAGTCATCCAGGAAATGGACTCGCTAAGAAGACGAGTTTGAAAAGGATCAATCTACACCTTCTCTACGAACACACATGCGGTCGCACTAAAGCTTAAACCTATTGGTTGGCCAGGTACGCTAGTATTAGTATCGATCCTCAGAGTCAAACAGAGGTGAAAGTTGCCGGGGACTTCTTCCGACTGGAGTTCAGACAGACTTTGAACCGCGGACACTTGAAAGGATTACGCCGGGTTGAGAAACCGGGCTACAGTGCGGATGTTTTTCCGTTCTCTTTCGTTTGAATCCCATAAATCCTGAATAATAAAATTATCATTAACTGTTTCTGATATCCCATTACATCTTTCACAATGGATGCAAATTAATGATTGTTCCTCCGGATCGATGAATTCTGTACGCTGGGTTCTACTGGAGTTCATATTTGATTCCTGCTTCTTACTAGCATTTATAAACAATCTACCAGATTTTCCCCGAGGGTACGTGCTTTAGTATTCACAAAAACATCAAATATGGAGAACATTGAACCGATGCAAAAAATAATTCGTACAATAGAAAACATTTGACGCCAATAGCAAATGATCGATCAACAGTGATTGGTATTGTATTCGGAGTTACGCAATGTACGCTTGCGTCCTGGAGTCCCCTAGAGGTTCTTTGTCATACGTATTTTAATAAACAGCTACATGCCCCAAAACGATGAAGATATATGAATTGCTGTTCGGGTTTGAGCGTCCTAGATGGCTCAGAAATGCAGTTCAGTTTAATCATACGTAGTTTTGGGTGCAACAGTTGGAAAAAGAACCATTTCTCCGTTTGCCGGGAGATTTTAAATACTATGACTTTACTAACTCATCCTGAGTCGGTTGCAGTCAGACACTACAATTCCCCATGACCCCCTTCAGTTTGCATATAAACCAAACAGGTCTACATTGGACGCCGTATCAACTCTAGTGCATTTTGTCTGCAAGTCATTGAACCATTCGGTCAAGTCTGTCCGTTGTGTTTTTCTTGACAATTCGTCTGCGTTTGATTCTGTTTCCCGATCATCCCTTCTTTTCAAACTTGAATCTTTTGACATTCCAAAACAGCTGCTCTCATGGCTTGCCGACCATTTTACACGGAGGGTCCAGTGCACCAAATTAGGAAGGAAGACATCAAAACCTCTTGTTAATAATTCTGGTGTTCTTCAAGGTGCTGTTCTATCTCCATATCTTTTTTCTGCCTTTATTAGTGATCTTTCGGTCCCACTCCCTGCGCACATCCAAAAGTATGCTGATGATGTAGTTTTGTCTCAGACAATTTCACCTCTCTCGGACTTTCATTCTTTTACTGAAAACCTATCTCACATCCAACAGTTTTCTGACCAATCTGGTCTCATTCTTAACACATCTAAGTGCGTAGAATGTATTTTCAGTCTTTCCCGCTCCTCATTTCCAACGGACTCTGCTATTCTTAACGATAAACCTGTATCCAGAATGACCTCAGTGAAGTACCTGGGTGTCACCATCGACAGCAATCTTCGTTGGTCTACACATATTTACAACTGTGTGGGAAAACTGAGACGCCTATCTTTTCAGTTACGCAAACTCAGGCAATTCCGAACCCCACAATCAGTCCTGTCATCTTTCGTTCATCAATGCGTTTTACCCATTCTACTTTATTGCTCTCCTGTAGTGTTTCCCGGTCTTTTAAAACACGACTTCAAAACAATTCGCCGCGGTTTGGTGATAATCAGTCGTGCATCACTAATCCCAATTGATTTATTAATCACAAATCTCATTGATAGTCACATCAACTCTTGTTTTAAATTTGCTCACAAGATTCTAGATGCCCCTTTTTTCCACTACACCCTGATCTTTCGTCTTGTCGTTCCCATCCTTCCACACGCTTCTCATTTCGACATCTACCCTCTCGCATTAACATTTATAAAAATTCCCCTGTACCCTACCTGGCCCGACTACTCACCAAAAAGGAACAGGTCTCAAATGAACTACGTCAAATGCTTTGTACATGATACGTATATCACCGACCTTGTTTACCTTTTGTTTTGATTATTTTTATTTCATTCTGCGCGACGAACAATGTACATTTTTAACTGAAATTTAAGCATATATGCTTACAAAAGTTACAAATACAATACAATACAATACAACTTCATTACGAAACGGAACTCAAGGAGGTATGATTCCCCCTAATATCAAATACTATTCCGACCCAATCGCTCGTGTATTTCTCTACTGACAATATCCACAAACGTTCATCTCAAGGGGAAATCCGTTAAAACTGTAGTTCTCCAAGGGAGTCAGTTAGAATCCAGATTAGGTACGAACTAGAATCTTGTTCCACATCAACTTGTCTGTGTGCTATAACCATCAATGCGTCCAGGTTAGAGCACGATGAACCGCAATAGCATCTCATAGTTCAAAATAGATGAGCGTGTGCGGAATTTGTAATAAAATATTTAGATTAGATGGATAATCGCACAAAAAGACAAGAACTGTATCAATGGTAAATTCCATGAAACCTGGTCACATTGTACTTGGGAAAATAACTGGGCTTACGGGATTTTAGCTCGTCAGTGACTTTGTGAACAAAGAGATTAAACAATAGAATAGGAATGGAGTGAACTAAACATTGGAAACGTTGGATAGATGGAGTAGAATAAAAACGAATAGAATCAGACTAACATGTTTGGATACTCTGGACGTGATTGAGCAATTCGCACAAGATGATGACCGTCGACCGTAAGTCTCATCAAATTAGTGGTTCGAGTCCTGACTAAAGAGCACAAAAAGTACGCAGTACTGAGAAATCTTAAACAGGCCAAAACAGCTGTCCAATACCCTTTGTCGGCCATCACAAATATTACAATCGCAACCGGAAACGGAATACAATTTAGTGTTTAGAAAATGGTTTCTGGATCTGTTCAGTTTGATGAACCAGCGCTCAGGTGTCCGTTGCACGTCTGATCCGGTAAGGATTGAGTTTGAACCTAGAATATCTATCGATCAAATCTGAGAAGCAAAATCCAAATTCTACAGATTGATTAGACTCTCTCCTCCAACATACGCATGTCAATGCATTCTCTGTCACGTTTCAAACAGTTCCGCTTATTACCGTTAATCGAGATGGAAGGAGATCATCTGGTTGGAAAACGGATCATTTACCGATAATATTTGGAAACTAGCTTTCAACTGCACACTCCTATTGTAACAAAATTACGAAGAATGAAAACCCCGAGAGATTTAATTCAAATGCCCCACACCTGTAAATTTTAACTTGCAACCACGCAGTCAAAACAGATGAGCGGGTCTTTATATGCAAGCATGAACACAAGTAATACATATATCTAAACCAATACAATAGGCCGATGGTTTTTCGTCTACAAAGAGAAGTCCTACACAGTTCGTTCAGGGTGGACGAACATCTTTTTTTCATTTTAAATAACCTGGTTCTGTTTGGTGCATAAAAATTGCTAGAAAACTATGTTATTGAGAAATGGGTTTTTTTAGACCGTCTGTTTACTTTTTGATTATCGTGGATGATCTTTCTCAAAAGTAGTTCACAGTGAAATTGGATAGCACAATTACTGAAATCATTTTCCCTGATAATTAAACGGTTTATCAGATGTAAATTCTTAGATGTTTACCGCAATCGATCGATTTCGATAGTTTTGCTTTCATATTTGGATGGAAGTTCCTCAATTTTCAATGCCCATTTGAATTCTGATGGCCGGCTCGCTTTATTAGTCAGTAAATGTGTATGACGTATCCGTCAGTATCGATCGCATAACTTGTATAGATTTGAATTTGGTATTGGCAATGCTTCTCTTCTGCCACAGACACAAACCAATTTTGTTTTATTCGCGTAATACTGAGAGGTTTTATTTACACCTTAAACGATTACCGCAACAAACTCATACAATCTTAGCAGTTCACCTTATATCAGTTCGGAATAAATGAACTTCGAACCGAATTTCCAATTAAATCCTTGCTTTTCGAAGATCAATAAATTAATTTTTACTTATCTCGAGAATCAAATTTAATTAAGTTCTCTGAAATTTCTCATACCACTGTTCGGTAAACTGCAATTCCTGTCAATGCTGCCTGTCGCACGGATTATGTTTCCGGTATGGAACTTCTTATCAATCATTCTAAATTATGTAAAAAATTAACACGTTCTGTTTAGATCAACAGCACAAGACATATGTGGGCAAAATTGATATTGGCCATCAATTTCGCGTGCTCTCATTCAGCTGTAAACGCACATTTATATGATCATGTGAAACAAAGAAGCATAAGATTTGAAATGAGTCACTTGAACAAAGTGCTGGACAAGTGAGTCGAGTGATTTGTGTTTGGTCAGGGGTTGAGGTCAAGTAAGATGAGAAAATTTGATATGGGGTGAACTGGACCAAACGATGTGGTGAATGTGGTGAACTACGGACGAGGAGCGAAGGTCATGTGATTGTAGGGTGCTATCAAGTGTGATATCATCACTATCACGGAAAAAACAGTTGCGTCACAAATTATTTTTGAACACATAATTTCGGTTTCAAGTGATGAATAATTATCGCATCTAAGACTCGTAAAGTCCGTGAATTTCGAGGCCTCGCAATGACTCGAAACGCTTTGGGTGCGTCTGTATGGTGACCGGAATCTAACAAATGACGGTCAGTTGCACTAGACGGTAATTTCCCTCCGCGAAGACCAAGTTATTTCGAAATACGTTCACAAATTCTGGTTGACGTTCTGTCCTTCCGATATACCGCTTATCGCAAGTACATTGAAATGAATAGATGCAGTTGGAGGTAACAATACTAACGTTTTTTGATCCAGGTTAGTACGGGTGAGACAAGAAAACGTCCCGTAGATAATCATCAATCTTGCTGCGTTGTACATCCTTTAGACGGCGTGTGTTAAACGTCGAGATGTAATTGTGGTCCCATCATCTCCCTTACTTGACCTCAACCCCTAACCAAACACAAATCACTCGATTTACTTATCCAACACTTTGTTCAAGTAACTCATCTCAACCCTTATGCATCTTCGTTTCGCATGATCATATAAATGTGCGTTTACAGCTGAATGAGAGCACGCGAAATTGATGGCCAATATCAAGTCTACCCATAATATATGTCTTCTGATGTTGATGAAATGGATCAAGGGAAAAGGATGTGTTTACAAGGATGTTTTACTTTATTCAGTAGTACTAGTAGTAACATTTTTCTTATTGCTGTTTTACCTACTTCGTACAAAATTATACATTCACTGATACAAGAAAAAGATTGTTTGCTCTAACAGAACTGAAAAAGATCGTCAGTGTTGGGAGATTTGATTTCACGTCTGATGGCCACAACTGCTCTGGCATTTCACTGATTGTACAAATCCCAAAAGCCACACTCGCATAACTTTGCTCCGATCCCGACTGGGTTGTTTCTGTGGTTGGATCAGCTTCGCACGCATCACTGAAACCTGACCGCCGGGTTATCCACTGTGTCGGTCATCGCTCGCATAGAAATTACAGTTGCGCGTGTGTGCGTGTGTGTTTATATCTAATGTAGAAATAAATGTGATGGGTCCAATGAGGTTAAGTGTGAACTTACACCAATGTCTGTCAAGTTTAATCAGAACAGGTGGAGAAAATGGAGACCGTGGGTGAAGGGAGGGACCAAGGTCAATTCTGGAAATTTCCTTCTGATTTTTTTCACGTGTTGTTGCGACATCACGACATGGCTGAGGTCATGCTTGGGATCATCCCGTACGCTTGGGTGGGGTCAAGGCAACTGAAGTGAGGTAACCATCTTCTTCTGTATGCACAGTGGTGAGTTCATGATTTTGATTACTACAGCTTGTGCCATTGCCGATCGACGCTTCTGAACGTACTTCGATTTGTTTTAGGGCACTTTGTAAATAACTTTAAATGCATCGTTGTCTGTCCGGTGCCCGGTATGAATGACCGTTCCACGTTAGTTTTCGAAAAATTGAACAGCATAACTTTACATTGAGCCACTTCTTCAGGTTAACGTCGAGGAAGTGGAACGTGCCCTGATCCTCTCTTTCCATCGTAAGGCTAATTCAAGGATGAGCTCGGTTAAAACGATCCAATATGATGTTCGGCAAAATACTTTGGTCGGAAAAGATAAAATTGTCGTCGACATAACGACAGTATAGAAGCAGTTGATGAATAATGTCTCGTAGTTCGTTGGACCAATCACATTTATCTATACATTACAAATAAACATACACAACTTTAAATGTCTGAAGACGAAGTTACGAAAACAAGCTTGTTCGCTGTATTGTTCGTCTTTTGATATTCCTGTGAAAATGTTCCATGAATTACAGGCGTATAGAAACACGTTCGATTACACGCGCAACTCAGCGCCAATCCAAACAAAGTGTGATGTGTATACGTACGTTTTGTCAAGGATTGATGACCTTCTGGAAACAGAACACGGGCAATATTCAATTCACAATGTGATGCGTTTCACAAACAGCTGACAATTTGGAACATCCAAATGCGATGACAATCTATGAAAAGCAATTGATTGCCTATAGCCGAATTAATCTGCACACATTCCTTTACACCTCTTACAACGGACATGTGGTAATCCTGGCCTATCGGATAACGTTGGCCACGGAGCGACGCGTTACACGATGTGGACAGTTGTGGTGAGTCGACCTTCCCAGATGACGCGAGTCAAGCGTCTACGCGTTTCAGTTTCTGGACAATGAACCACAGGCTGATCGTGCCGACCAATCAGAAGTCGTGTGGTCCAGACAGAAACTGTATGATGTCACGAATACAAGCAGGCGATTGGTGAATACCCGGATAACCAATTAACTCCTTTTGTACATGTTATTTAATCCCACTGATTTCTTTCAGTAAACGAACGTTTACTTCTCTGGTATTTTCCTTGCGTCTCGGTTACGTGAGACACTAGCGTGCAAGTGTTAGTGTGATTCAGTGTTCCAGTTGCGTTCGTGATTCTTAATTCGTAATTTGTAAAACATGATTTGTGCCTAATTTAATCACTAAAGGACACCAAAACAGATACGGGCAGGGGTGTAAAGTCAACCTCGCTGGGAGCTTGAGAGCATTTCCATGTTCCAGCTAGTTTTAAACAGTACATATTTAATCAACTGGTACCAGGTGGTTTGACATATCGTACTTTGTTGAACTATTTTCCCTGATACGAACACAGGGTTGTTTTTAAACAAGTGAATTTCATGGACTTCAAGTCTGT
>UZAN01040104.1:62666-86579 GCA_900618425.1 Echinostoma caproni | reverse complement strand
TCGTGAGACAGCATCCTCCATCTGCAAATGGTTACACTGAAACTGGGTGGTGTAAAAAGGCTGTGTTGGATCAAATCCTGTGGTTTGTTGGTTTTATGATTGCACAGTTGGTGATCAAATATATCATGTATTTCTTGGAGTTATTTTTCCATGAGATTGAGGTTAATAAGTTGCCTTTCGTTGAATATTACCACATAATTACGAGTAATATCTGAGCACTTCTAAAAGTTTTATCATAAAAAATTCGTCTTCACTAGCTATTCTGTGAAGAAGAATTGTAAATTGCGTTCTAGGTTGCATAAGTAAGCAATCGATCAAGCAAACAAGCCATAGCTAACAGCAACAAAATAACCGGATCATTCACATGCGGCCTTAATGTGTACTTTGCAACCCATGTTTCATTTGTTTCCGCGTGAGTGTTACGGAGATCGTGATTCAAACAAAATATTCGTCCCTCACTCTGTGTTGAACCTTACCTCGCTAATTAGGAATCATATTTTTGAAAGCCTTTAGGGCGACAAAATAGCCCGCGGCATTATGTCTACCTTAATGAATATTCGACTGAATTTTTAGCGAGAGGAAATTAGTCAATCAAGGGAATGGGATAGGCACCTGTGTGCTTAAAACGACCTCGTTACCACCCTCGTTATTGGAAAAGAAGCATGGTGGATTCGCCAAATTAGTTCACTGTCAATCTTCATTTAGAAAAAGATGAACTTTTCACACGGATATGTTTCCCGTATCAGGTATCTGAGTGATTGATTGTTTCATTCGTCATTCAATGCATTCCAGCTGACATTTTTCATGTTGAAAACCTTCCTACAGCCGGTTTCCATTACCAATCAAAATCATTAGAAAGGAACGAATGGTGGTGTCTTTTCTTGAAGATAATAGTCTTTTATCAGATTCTGTATGCTATCCGGATCCAGTTGTGTCGACATGTTTGTAAAGAGAGGTGTGACGTCGAAGGTCAACTTTTTTCTTTCTAAGTCAGCTCTAACCCTTTTATTGTGAGTTCTAAGTATATATGTATATATATATATATACATACATATATGCAAAATATTTCAAATATCTAGCCAGAACTACACTCACTGAGCACCACATTCAGGCTTCTATCTTAAAGTTATCAATGATGTGTATGTATGGGTTTATCCGCGCTTTGGATCACAGACATTTCCCTTGCAAATGAGGTGTTTGAGCCTTTCGGTAACCAAGTCACACAGCCTGACGGAAACCATCGATGAAAGATTGTTCGTATATCGCCATCCGTGTGAGGCATTTGCAGGCTCGACAGAAACATGTGCTATATTATTATATTTGGATTTATTACTTATGAGTAGTTGCGATTTTATTGTAGATTGGAAATACAGTCGATCTGCTTTATCGCACCCCTCGGGAATTTGAAAAAGTGAGTAAGTTTCAGGAACTGCGACTTAACAGGGTAAATAATATTAGATGCCAATAAGTAGTATAAAAATCGGTTTACAGTTTTGTGACAAGTAAACCGGATAGATGAAAAGTAGGTTAATCCCGTTAAGTGCTCCCAATGTTTATAATTATAAACTGTTTGCTTATAACGGAATTTAGATGTACCGTCCCACGTATCCTTTATGTATCGAAGAAATTTAAATCTTTTATGACGCTTTCAGCTTAATATCGGTACATTAAATGCGTTAATCGGCCCTTTGCAGTTCTATGTGTTCAGGTATCCCGAAATCACCTACTTTTCTTCAGGGGAACTTTTTCGGACCCAATTATCCCATATTAATTCCAGATATTCCTCCATTTCGTTGCAATGTTAGGCTAACCACAGAATTGGTTATATGACGTCCACCGCATTATACAACTTTTTTAGCTATAATAATTACATCATTATTAAATCATTCAAGGAAAATGAAGATGAACCAGTTCGAATACAGTGAGAAGGAAATTACATCTAAAATAAGTGAAGTACCTTTTTCGGGGTATAATCAGAACATTGACTTCCTTCCTATATTCAAAATGTTTGTTCGCTGTGCGATCTATTTATGGTTTTTTAGCGAAAAATGTCTATCGTTAGCGTCTGTAGACATTTAGTCGTTCGTTCGCTTTTGTTGTTACCAGTGTACGTTCAAACCGATTGATACATTCATCATGACGATTTTTGGCCGAACTAAGTTCAACTGATGATGACTTAACGTGATTCATAAACCATTTTTTTCAATTTTAGATGTCCGAGTATCCATTTAAGATGTCATGTTGCCATGTGGATAGTCCGATAGTCCGATTACTTGTTTCACGTCGTTTCATCGTTACACATTGTCTTGTACTCTTTCTGTTTATCTTGTCGTGTGCAATTCATCCGTGTGCTGAAGACACGCCTGATGTACAGCCGAAGTTCACTGGGTCTGCTGAGGACTCGCGGTTGTAGACAAGATGTGGTTTCTCACGCGGATTAGGTGGGCAAGCGCCAGGTCTCTTGTTGCGGTGATCTATCCGACCGATCGATAAATGAACCCGATTGGTCGCGTGATTTTCGGGCCGGCATAGGAGGAGGATAAGTTCTGAATCGGATGCTGCTTAAGTGTTGGTAGAGAATCACCACAGGAAAATCAGTTATGGAACGATATTGATGACACTGGGCCAACATTTGACTCGTCTTAGACACACGCATTATCTTTTAAGCGGGTTCTCGCGCAAAGCTTCCGGCAGGCGTGAAACTGGAGTTTACTTGGAAGAAATTAACTCCTGTCCAGCAAACCGAAGGCCACAGACGCCGGCCTCCAGGAATTATGGCAACTCTCAAGCAGTGAACGATTTCTAAACTAAAAGTGCACCCAACAAACTGGCCTACGAACTGGCCTACAAACGGGCTACGATGACCTTTGGCAAAGGACCTGTCAAATTTCATCGGACAAATGAGAGTATCGTTTATTCATTCACGCGGGTGAGTCCGCGCGACGGTGTTTATCGATCGCTCGGATCTGACATCTCACTTCACACACCCGCATACAAGTCAATCACGATTATCGTTCACTTGTTTGCACATGAGTGCGACAGGATTTCTTGGATCCAGAAATTGTCTTTCCTTTGAGATTTATTGTTCTTTCTCGGAGCTGCCTGTAACACAAAACTATTTCATCTGCATTGAAAATATCACAGTCCGCATATCCATGGATCAACTGCGACAACCCAACTCGAAACTCGTCCACTGCATCGTGGTACGGCTAAATATTACCCACAAACCTATCAAGTAGTGCACATGAGTTGATTTTTTCTTTGTACGATTAAATATCATATCTGTCTGACCGAGAGCGAAACCAACCTTTGGAAGCCTTGAAGTCACTTTGATGTAATCTTTGAGCTAGCTGGATTACCTTCGTACAAGCGATGCTCCATGGGAAACTCTCCGTACTTTTCCCTCATAGCAGTAAACCAAGCAAAACTTGCCTCATTCACTTTCTTGAACTTTTGGTTGGTTTTCGGGTGGTATCTTTCCTCAGATGCTCCAGCGTCTAAAAGTTCCCCAATAGTCGTTCGATGGGATACAACATTGTAGACAGCTGTTCCCGAACTTCCAAGTGATTTGGGTACGGAGCGCTGAGTTGCACCTGGCTGTTTCATCATTTCCAACACATTCTGCTTCTCCCTGATCGTTAGGCGCTTGAACATTTTGACGTCAAATGACACTGTCTCCGATCACCTATATGGATGTGACTTCCTCGCAAGGACTATCCAATCAGTGAACAGTGCCATGAACGCGTCACCACTAGGTGCAACGTCATTTGCTGAGTTCGACATTTCAAGGGGGATGGTCAATGATTGTCCTGAACATCGGTCAACGCCCAAGTGAGTACGTATCGGGAACTGCGACATATTGAGGGGTGCGACATTTACCTAGTCAGAAACCACGTTATTAAGTATACGATTAGTTTGGGTTTTCGAAAAAGTGGGAAGATATTGGAAAATTCAAGTTCTCAAGGGTGCGACATAGTAGGAGATCGACTGTATATCAATATAGGTGACTGCACTTGGAATTTTATACAAGACCTGATAAAGTGAAATACTTTCGATTAGGGTTAATCTTTCATGGCCTGTTGGACTTTGGATAGTGATCACAAAATTTTCTAGAATGCAAGGCGTTTGTAGTCCAGAAGTTTAGAAATTAACTGAGGGTAGGGCTACTAAAGGTCAATCCTTACAACTTGTTTATTCAACGGTTAACTTAATCCACCTAATTCGAGCCTTCAGCACTGCAAACATTCCTATTCGACTGTAATAACCAGTTTAAAACTAATGCAGATTGGCGCAACCAGCCACTGCATTACTCTGTTTGCATTATTCCAACTAATCTACCCATCAGAAGGAAGTCAGTTATCGTCTACTACTACTCGTGGAACAGCCTCAGGTGAACTGATTGGGAAAGAAGGGAGGAAGAGCCCTCGAAGGTGTGAGTTCATGAATCCTCAATAAGCTGAATTCATGAAATCTATCTCAACCAAAAGGTAGGAAACATGTTTGATCACGTGAGCATTGTTTACCGATTGGAAGTGATGTCATTCTATCTCTTATTTTCATTTCAGTGTACATCGATGCATCGTTGACAGAATAAATAACAGAAAATACTCTTGTCTAGCTTGTCATCTTTGACATATCTTTCGACTTTTCTCTGTCGATCACAATCAACATGATACATACGCACTGAAGACAGAGAGCACGGTAACGATAAATAGTACGCGCCACATAATTGTCAAATTGTTCTCGTTTTTTTCTAGGATTGCAGCGGTACGAAGAAGAGGAGGACAGTTAATCCCCAGATTGAAAGTGCAATGCATTCGGGTTGTGAAATCAACTTATTTGATAAACCACAGACACAGGGTGACACTGTTCGACTCATCCCGAAGAGAACGCCGAAAGTAATACACGTTGCCATCACTTTACCTCTCTCTCTCTCACTTATTTAGTCCTATTGATCTCATTTTGACATCATCCGACTACGGACTGTGACTCATAAACAAGTTTCGAAAAGCTGAACGTGCCCCCGAACCTGGTAAACATCAAGTGCTGCACATAATACTCGTCAATAGTTAAACTGCACACGATTTTTGTCAAACAAAACAACCTGTGCAGTTTATCAAAGTTGTCTGAATCATAAATTGTTATGCCGTGATCCAATATGGGGGACAGAGACACGATGTAGGTCATCCAGCCTTAAATTATATACATCAGTTAGTTAGTTTTCGCAAAAAAAGAATTAAATGCATTTTCCAAATGATATTTTAATAATAATCTAATGGTATAAGTACAAAGCACCATTTCTTAAATGGCATCGTTTTAATTGCTCATGAAATAGTCTGAAAAATTGAGTTCTGCAATATGCGAACATCGAAGTAAAAAAATCAATTCAGTGATCCCGGTTTGAGTTGATCTGCACTTTCTCATGATTCCTTTTTTACTATCTGAGCAAAACAATTTGCGGGTAAAAGGGAAGCGAACAACCGCCTAGTTAAAAAACATGGAAGAAATCAGAATTCGATCATCGGGGGATTCGATGGAGACCAAATCCACCGGATGGATATCACGCAATCAAAAAACAGAAGACTGTGAAAACACGGAGCTAAGTCTGATCCCTTCGTAAGACGCATCATAACCAGTGTGGGGAAAACCAGTCGCTCTTCTGGTTCGGATAGACCAAGTGGAAGACCCAGTGAGTACCTGGGCTACAGCAAGCAGGTTGGAAATGGAGATCAAATAAAAACCAATGCCCAAAGTCATCAACCTCTAATTATCCTTTCTCTTTCGCTGTTTCCGGTTCTATGTGAGGAGAACGCTTGACAACCACGCTAGTAATATTTAATCACTATTGCTTGTATCTCATTGCAGCTTTTGGTTTGATAGCATCCTATTTCCTTTGCCTTGTAGGTTTATCTTAAATTCCCATCCCGTTGTTTTCCTTCAATCCTTTGACCCCGTTTGCTCCAGAATCCGTATGACTGCTTCCCACTGCTTCCCTAAGCCGGGTGTTGTTTCCACCTGAGCGGACAACAGCCAGGGGTATCCTGTCACCCATCTCCGCTATACTGAAAGCGCCCAGAGTTTGATCGGATTGCAATCCATTTTATAGCTTCGTTGTCTTGCTGATTATGCGTGGCGAGTTAATTCAATCCCAAAGTTGTTGTCATTCGTGGCGGTGCATGTATGAAAAAGGTACACCGGAAATAGTGATCACTGCAAACTTACATATAACCCACAGCTGGGTGTACATACATAAGTAAAGGGTATTGAGGATGGAGTGTGAAAGGCTACGGATTTTGCAGTCCATTTTGGAAGGGAATAAAATGTTCAGCGGTTTCGGGGTGTGAACACAAAATAAATAGATTCATCTGAAATATTTAATCAGCATATTTGTTTATTTCCCAGGTGTTTCTCGGCGAATAGGCTAGCACATAAAATGATCGCGTTTTCCGTGTGATTTTAATCGTTTTCTTCCACTCTGATACATTGCACATCTGATTCGGTCAGTGATTATCCCGCATCAGATCGACAGGTAAGTGGATCTCACAAGCTGACCCAGAGAATTGTCAATATACTGATCAGTTCTTGTCAAGTTTCATTCGATATTGACTGATTCACAGTGTTAACAATGGTTATCAAATCGGTATTTTAGTGTGTAAAATGTGGCTTCACGTTTTACTCGGGAATACTGGAATGTTTTTGTGACTAGCCTTATCCACGGACCAAACACAATGGTCCGTAGCGAATGAGAAAAAAGGGCAAACTAGTAGCACGTGTTGGTACTTTCAACCGGGAAGATTACTTGGAAGCGACGAACTAACACGTCTGTCTCCATAACCACAATCGGACCCTGTGAAACCTACCTGAACAGAGATCGAATAGATACATCTTAATTATTGAATTGGAGACCGGGACAGCTTTGCAGTGAATAGATCAGTCTCAAATGTTTTCCAGTTTGGCGAGAGGTTTTGTTCTAAACGTAATAACGTTTTCGTAAACTTCGTGAAGTTCGAAAAACGTTGTGTACCACTGGGAGAAGTTCAATTCGGTTATTTCGGTGAGTCGTGCACAGTTCTATGCGCGGCTAGACGAGGGTGGTGCCGTGACAACACAGCTCGGTGTTTCCTGCTCTGGGAAAAAAGTACAAGCACACATAGGACCAATCAGAACGCAGCACAAAGACACGCGGTGTGTGTGTGGGGGGGAGGGGAGGCAAAAACCGGTACATGAACACCTACAGTCAACCACAACGAATGAAGGTGTGACAGGTATCAAACTTCTCATGCTATAGGGCAGAACTGGTCGAGTTTAAAGTTTCCCCAGAAGTTCTGGCGTAAGGAAGTAATGAAAAAACGGCAGAGCTTCAGTGTGTTCAACCTCCTCTCCGATTTACCGTCCACCGGGCGATGCACCCCACAGACGGTTCAAACAGTGAGTGTGACAATCGACCACGGAGGACATTTCATTTCGCTACATCCTATACATGACTAGTGTCTACAAGTGAAATCTAAATTTGTTCCATGTGGCAAGTAGGCAGATGGGATGAAATGAGAAAAGGCTGTTCACTGAGAAATTCAAAAATATGGCCATCGGTAGTAACAAACTGGTGAATAGTTCGATTTCACGTCGCCTATCAGGGTGTATGTGAAACTAACATGTCGGAATAAACCCACACAGACACACGGCCAAAGTTCAACGATTGTTCTCAATAATTCATAGCCCTAACTGTACAGTAGCTAGAAGGGTTTCTTATTAGTGGGGAATCATTGTCACGTTGGGTCGGTTGGTCGTTTGAGAAGTATAGGGTGGAGGTGGATGAGCTCTGCATCAGATAGCTAGGTGTCTGTGTTTGGTCACCGTCCAAACTGGTCCAAAAAACTTTCAAGAAGAAATTATTCATCCGTCTGCCTTATAAAGAAGATATCTGAGTTTCTGAACAAAAGATTGACATATGTGGCGAAGTGAATCAATGACTCAGCTCGCTTGTCGTGTTTTTACGGTCTCGCACATACAATGAACCAGGCACAAAAACAGCCTGATCATGCTGCTGCTCTTTTCACTTGAACACGTTAGTATTCCAACGCCATACGGTCGTCCGGGAAGGCTGCTATTCCAACAGAAGAAGAATGTTTGTTCAAGCTGGTTAAGCCAAGGACAATGGAAACCGTCAAGTTGGATACTAATAACCCATGTTCAAATTCATCCTTATTGTGTCCCAACCCCTCGAGGTAGCTAGTTTACTTAACTAAACTGGACTGATAGAGATTGGTCGTTTTGCACCCAAACCTGCATGTGTACAAAAGCTATTCTGGTCGAAGGTCTGCATTTGCTTTGGCCTCCAATGAATCAGCAATATCACCATCAATTAGCAATCACTAACGCTCTAAACACGATCGATTTCATTCCCAAACGTATGCAAGCGTATAACCTGTCGACAGGGCGTAAAAATGCGTCTGCTATAAGATCAGGTCCCTGCACGATCTGCACAGGTGGGAGTACGAAGTGTTGAGAACCATTATTTGCCTTCGGACATCTGTCTCAAGAAACCCCTTAAATATCTTCGGAAACGGATGAAGATCGTTGGTTAGTGATGCAAATTCTTGCATGCTTCACTTGTTCATATAAGATTTATTCATCAAAATGAGCCCGTTTTTAATTTATCTCTCGACTGTCCCCGTCCAATCGAAGGTATTACTCATGTGTAAGCTGGATGCACCAAGGAGTAAAACATTTGTGCGAATGCGAATCAATCGGACGGTTTTACCTCCCCACGTGTTTGCATATACGATTTTACCCCTGCCCCACTCTCTATGTATGTGCGTAGATTTCCAAGTCTATCCAAGCTACCCAGATAAAAGGTAGACTCCATGCCATGAAGTGTAGATTTCTTTTATTTTGTCTGAGTGCTGACACGAGTGAAGCTGAAACTGGTAGTAAACACATTTTGAAAGGACTAAGATGTTTGAACACCGGGAATTTGAATCATTGGTTGCGTGAGTCTTTTACTGAAAATTTGAAACGTGAAGCGAATATTTCACACAATAACGGCATTTCAGATGACTATATTTCACCACAAATAAAGACTGAATTTATGACGCAAATTTAACAGTATTTTGGTCGACAGATATAAATCACGGGAATTCCCCATCTTGGCATAGAGAGAAAACACAATGTTTGTTATCGAACAAGCTCATTTTCGACAATTCCGTCTTCTGCAGGCTAATACACTTATATAGCCAAATTAAAATTAAAATGTGCTTCAATGTCTACCTGTGATTCGTGGTTTTTGTGATGGTTTTGGATGTGGTGTTCGGAAAGGTTGCGTAGGGTGGATGCGTTTGTAACACGGTTGGGAAATTGATGAGGATGTGGACTTGTCATCACATGTTTGGGCCGCGGAGTCATTGGAAAGGTCATCACCGAACCCTTCGAAGGTCATTCGTCAAAGTCACATCGCAACAGTCATTCAATTATTAAATCCATCACTTTGTTCTAAAAAAGTGATTGGTATAATCACTGAAACTGCCCAGGTCACAGTCTGACACAAACCCTCTCGATAGACGTGACGTTTTCTATTAAGAGCGATAACTAGAAGGATGTTTTTGAGTATCGATTGCCTAACCGCGTGGACCTCTATAGATGAATGTGTTGATGTACCTCAGTAAGAGAACTACTAGCCACTGGTCATGTGGAGTAGAACACGGTTTTATGCAATCAATCTGACTACAGAATACCGATTGCCCCGGAGATGTAGCTCACTATTTGTTTGCTGGTTCATTCGCATACCATCTAACTGAAATGCATGTAAGTGAATCCGTTCACCTACTCTGAATCTGCTCGACTCGGTCTGCACGCTTGACAATTGTGAATCATTTTTGAAAGAACGCGTTGAAATTCCCAATAACAACTTACCAAAAATGAATGTTTACACTGCTCTAGCTGTGTGCTTAAAGCTCGTCATCTGAATTAATCTGGTTCAGGTTATTGCCGGCTCTTTTCAAACTAATTCTATTCTCAGTTAAAGGTGAGAACTCGATCAATACATCGATAGAGTTGATTGATACGACAAAGCGTCTGATTTGCATCCCATTTAAAGTCAGAAATTCGAGTTTCAGACTACAGAGATTCAAATTGAAATTTTCTCTAGATCACCGGAGCAATTGCGCGGTGATGTTTAATCATTCAATCCGTGGGTGGATAAACAACTTCTTAAATCTGTGAGGCAAACTATCTGGGATAAAATCAATTGATTTAAGCCAAAGTTCAAACTGGTATTGAAGATCAATGTGATGCTACTACTATACAGGATACAACCAAATTTCATAATTTTAATTATTCACAATCAAGTGTAACAGAATTTTGCGTCCGACCCATCAAAATGGTCAAACAATCGTTTGTTTATGTTGAGCCTTAGATAATGTGAAATGTGATTTAACTGGCTGATGAATCATGAACAGAGCATAATCTAATCTGTATTTATTAGATGAGTTTTGTTTTGAAAGGACTGGAATCGATTTGTCAAATGTCATATCTATTCTTTCAGGAAGGTCGTGTTAATAATTTCGGCCTGAATGTGGTTCAGTATAGGATTTGAATCTATGCGTCTGGATTGAGGGCACCACTAGATACCCAACATTATGAAACAGTTGTGTCAGAAAATGATTACAGGTTGGGCCGTATGAAATTCACCTAGCGATAGAACTTTGTTTTACAAGAGAACGTTATGTTTTAACGCACTGATATTTTGCTGATTAACTGCTGCACATGGCCTCTTTCTGAATATGGTCATACTTGAAACTTAGACCACAAATTTGTTTCTTTTTGTTATTGTTGACTACATGAATTTGGTCTTTTGAGCTACACTATCGAATCCTTATCAACTTGTTACCGGTATTTGTGTTCCGTGTTTCTCCACGCAGCGGATAGCGTCACACAGGTTTAAAAAGTCTCTCTCTCTCCCTGTGTATTTTCGTCTCAACAATTGGTCTACTCAGTTGGTCAAAGTCGTGTGCTGAGAAACTGAAAGCTGGTGTTGTGTTCGATCAATATCAATGTACGTATGAATGGTTTACTTGATCTTGTCCTCTTGTCATACATCCAGCTGTGCTCCAAGCATGGTCTCTTTAAAAATCTCGCGAAACCTGACTCATAGATAATAGTTGGAGCATAAAGCAAATAACTGGCGTGGACAGTTCGGTAAAATACGGATAAACGGCTCTGGTTGTTTTCAAGGGTCGAGCTGGATTTATTCCAAAATACATACAAAGAAATTGGTACACGCATACACGATTTGCCGTTAGACATTTTCCATCGTCCATCAAAATCACTGGACGATTTCCTACCTCAGCACCCTGTTATTGTACTGCATCTTGGGCGCTTTTTTCATGAACAACAGCCTGAACAAGCAATCCAGAAAAATGTGAAAAAAGATGAACCGCATTCAATGTGAGTATATAGTGAATTTTGTCGCGTGCAGATTAAATAAGGCGTGAACTGAAAAGCTCTTTTGACCTATTTGAATCACCGTAGCCGCACGAATCCATCAACCCAACTGGGAATCGAAACCAGGACCTCGCAGGTACAACGTAAACTTATTGCCTACTAAGCAGATGATATCAGTCCTCTTCTACACACTCACGTAACAAATAATCCAATTGCGGTGTTTCAACCGGGTCATAACCTTAGAGGCGAGTGCTGAGATGAACACGATGTGATGCCCGCAACGAGCTTTCAAAGATGAGTTTTACTTTTGTAATATGCATAGGCAAAACGGTTTGATCAGTTGTCCAGTGTTCAGACGGGTAAAATGCTTGCGTTCTATCTGTGAGGTCCCGAGGTTGACCATCAGCTGAGTCGATTGATTCAGACTGCTCAGATGAGATCCTACCAGGTCGAAATAACTGTTCAGAGCTCAACACCGTGATATATAGTTTAAATCGGTCATGCCTAAAGATCCTGAAGGATTGCAAGTGGCCCACAAACATCAATGTAATTGATTAAACAAGACGCAATTCTAACATATCGTGATATTAGAAAACCATGTATTTGTATTCGATCCCGTAAATATGAGCAAAATTATCGATGGAAATTAAAATCAAATTAAGTGCTTCACTGGTTTGCTTCCCATATAGCCATTTGTCTTGCTTTGTCTGTATTTGTGTGGCGAATGTTACGTTACGGAGAGGAACAATTTAACTTGATCAATATTTTCCCAAAGGTTTTCACAAACATCGATCTCGCCTATCATTAATTATTTTTAGTATCAAGAGCCCATAAATATTCATTGATATTTTTTCTGTTTCTCGTTTAACTCTTCTTTTTTGTGTGCCACCTGGCATGTTCACAGTAAATAATGTAATTATCATGGCACCTTAAAAACATATTATATATCTAGTGATCATGTGACCGAAAAAAAAATCAACCAATGGTAAAAGCTTTAGTGCACATACGTTTGTAAACACGAACAGTTGATTGTGTTGCGGACAGGGGGAAGAAAGAAATAAAACAGAACCATTTGGTTATGTAGTTAGTGTACGAGAACATTGCCGAACTGCAAGTACTCATCTACAATTGTGAACAAATATGGAAACGAGTTGTTTTGGAACAGCAAACACGGAAAACCGATTCCGTATTTCTTTTAGATTCCACTGTTATAGAATGGAGAACAATCACTGTCAGTTGATAAATTGTCCATACCCCACACCCAGTGATCGATTCATCACCGCCCCCCGGAAGTGGAGGGGCAAGGGAGGACCGGGGGGGGGGGGGGGGTGTGTGTCAAAACCATTCCACTTTTTGCTGCGAGGGAAAAACCACAATGGATTTGGGCAGTCCAGGGTACCTGTAAACATTTTGTTTGAAACAGCCGTTGAAATATGGGATCTGTATTGAAACGAAACTTAATACAGAATGACAAATAATTCGCTGACTGTAGAAAAATACTGCCAATGTAACTAATGGTTGTAAACCATACCATTTGGTCGAACAATTGATTCAATAGTGGAGTTTAATTGTACGAGAATATCCGATAAGTAGCTTCCTCTTGCCTCATAACAAAAGGTATTTTATTATTTAAAATTTTATTTGGGAAATTTTTAAATACAAGATCAATGAATACAGTTGACGCTGGGATTTCCGTTGAAAATTGAGAATTGAAATGATGCTTACTTAGTTAGAAACTTCGTAAAAAGTATCTGTTCATTTTTCTCTCTATTTTTATGCCAGAACAGCTGTAAATGATTGCATAAGCTTATATTTAAAAAAAGCATTAGTCGATTCGAAGTTTTCACAATTTAACTTTTAACTGTCACACAACAAAAAATACAGATTCCCGTCTGCAAGTCATAAATTGCCACTGAATCAAAAAAAGGACTGTAAGTAACTCATCCTCTGTGCTTCATTGATCTCGTGTGGTTCACACTGGGCTGTGTGTACGCTGCCAAATCATGATCGACAGACACTTCGAATAAACCCATCGTTTCGCGAACCACCCACGACGTGTGCGATCGTCGTTTACTCGACCCGCTGTTTCTTCTTCTAATACTTCTCGAGCCGTGACGGAGAGCGCGCAATAGTGAGGGTGATCCGGCTTCGAACGGCTTCGAACCAGTCGTGAGATTGATGGACGCATGGATTATAGTTCAGGTGTTTTGCACCAATGCACACCTGCGCTTCGTTCCGCAACTAACTTGGTTCTCTGTTAACGTGTAATTTTGTCTGTACCTGTTTGTTTGTGNCCCGTGAGCACACAGGTGAATATGTAAGTTCGATGGACTGGCTGAGATACGCATTTCGAGTCGCGACAGAAATTGCACGTGCCTATCAAGCGAATATCATAGTTGGTGAATGTCTCATCGATACAATGAAGATTGAAATATTCAGTCTTTGCATGGTATGATTCCGTATTTGAAAAGCCCAGTAACACAATGTTTCTTGGTGTATTGCCGGAATAAAGGTTATTCTATCGCTTCAGATACGTAAAACAGTCGAAAATCCGGAAGGCGAGTATTTGGATTAGCCTAGGCAATGTTGATGAACTTGGGTGTCGGTTGCATTCCGTGGAAAATGGTTAATTTCCTACCGAGTAAACGCATTTAAATGCGACAGAAATCTCTGGGCCGTGATACGGACACGAAACTGGAACAAATGACAGATATAGTGATGCCTATTTTCTAGCAGGTGACGAGCGATGGGTGGTGGATGCTACCGTGTGGCACGTGGAACGAGGATGTGTGGGTGCCATTTGACCTTCACCAGTCAAGTTTCTGACCCACATGCATGATTGTGTTCGTCTACCCCATATCTGAATTGTCTCTCTGTTCTGCCTCCGTGAGTGGCTGAGTTGCCACGGAAGAACTGAGACGCTGGATGGAGTTTAGCATAATACGAAAGTGGTTGAAAGTGGCTGAAAATGCCCCTTAATGCTTTGTAAGTATAGATATCATTGCTCGTTTTATGAATGAACTTTGACGGCATTTAAACAACTGACCCATGTCATGATAAAGTTGTGCAACAGCCTGACAATTCGGTATGGGTATCTGTCGCTATTTCAATCCAACTTCCAAACATGTACCGTTCAAGAAACAAGGTCGGATAACTTGGAAAGTTGAATGCCATCGTATAATTTCATCCGTTAGGTTGTCCGGCGTACAAAGTTTTGGTGTACTCATAAAACGTTCTCACTATTGTACTGTATTCTATTGTATTGTATAGTGTATAAATTTTGCAAACACTGAGGTTTACATTTCAGTAAAAAAAGCTACACACACCAACCGTCATGAAGAACATATTCAACGGAGGAAAACGTTTGCGGACATGGGGACATTTCATAATCCAAGGGTAGAACAAAGTTCGCCTATTACCCTCTCTTTGTTTATGAGTATATATATATAGGTATATAGGTATAGGTGAAGTTCGGTCAGTGTTAATTCGAGATGAAACTTGGCGGAATTGGGAGCGTGTGGAGGGATTGGAACGACACAGTGTCAGTTCCGCGTGCAATGAGTGGTGGTCAGGATCTGTGAGAATCCTCTCGACAATATTCACACAGGAAGTTACGTGATATTCTGAAGGCTTTGAAACTAACTCATTCACGTGAATGGAAGAAATGGAGCCAATAATAGTAAGACCGCGGTATGAGACTTTGAAATCCTGTTGGAGTAAGACACGAAAAATAACCGAGGAACAATAATGTTGGATGGGGAAAACACACTCATACACAGAAGTAGAAATAACTGACTGCGATGCACAAAACTGCCTGAGCTTTCGAATTTTAAATTATAGGAGCCTCGGTTTACCACTGCAATTGTGGATGTGGGTTGGCCAATGAAGGTTGCTATCTATAGTGACACCAATATATTTAACAGCGTTCATCCTAGATAAAGGAATGTTATTTATCACTGTGAGGTCTGTCGGATAGGGAGGACAATTAAACGTGTATAAACACTCAAAAAAATTCACTGGGGTTTGAGAATAGCCCTAATAAGGAGGAGAATGACTGAATTTGATCAAGCTTGTGGGGTCCAAGTCAAATTTTTATTATCGGCGATTCAACAAAGCTACAGCTTGTCATGAGCCATAGGATATTTACAGAATCTTTTGGACAAATTTACAAAGAGATAATAATAACAGTAATAATAATAATAGTAATAGTAATAGTATATATGATCACTCACGGATGGCAAAATGTTAAATGTTCCAATGCTTTATTAGGTTGCTATTTAAATAGTTCAATTGTAGATGCACACACTACATGGGATGGAAGATAACTCCATACTTCGCACACTCTGACTGCAACCGAGTGATGCCGGAAATCAAGTTGGCTGTTCTGGGTCTTTACCTTTAGTGAATGTCTCCTGATGCGATCATTTTGAACTAAAGTCAGCATAGAACGGCAAGGGTAGTTGAGTTGATGCAGTATGTGGTAAGTCAAGATTGAGTCTCACCGAAGTCTGCGGTGTTGAGATGAGTACAGTCCCAATATTTGCAGTCTTATTATAAAGACCTTTTTACCAATGTTTTGCCAACCTTTACAGTCGTCTTAGAGCCTTCTTGTCGCGGTTCAACCATCGATTCCATTTCTAAAACGGCGTACTCCGTGTGTAGCCTGACGAATGCTGATAGCAAGCATGGTAACAGTGCTTTTTCAAACTTCCCAAAAGCACGTTCAAATATTCCAACTTGCCTAAGAGTCATGGATGATGCTCTGGCACAGTCCCCGGAACATCATACGTCCCCGTAGACCATAAATCCCAAATCCGTTTCGTCAGTAGCATGCCGTAGCATTTCGTTGCCCAGAACATAAGAGAAAAGACTCTTGCGCTGCATGGAAATAACTTTTCTTTCGGAAACGTTGACGATTGGTGGGCTGCATCCATCGTTTGTCGGAGTGCTATATAATCAATTGGATGAATTAAAGTTTTACAGATCTTAGCTTCTTCCGCAAATAGCAGTATATTCGGCCCAAGGACATGTGAGAGATCGTTTATAAGTGCAAGAAAGAGACGAGATCCCAGTACGGATCCCTGAAGAACCCCTGGGGCAGTGGCGATAGGCTCATACAATGAATCACCAATACGGACTGGCATGGTTCTTTGTTCGAGAAACTCCTCGAATGAGTCAATTACCAAACCTCTTACTCCGTAGTTTTAGAGTTTTCTCAGTAGGGTTTAATGGTTTAATCGATCAAGTGCTGTGGAGAAGTCCAAATAAACTACGCTCAATGGTCCGCCAGAATCGACGGATTTTGTCCACTCATCTCGTACAACAAGTAGATTTGTGGTGCGCGAACGCTTGTGTCGAAATCCGTGCTAAGTTGGAGACAAATGTTCGTGCTTCTCCTTCTTCTTCCTTGACTGCGGAATTACCGTCTTGTTGAAAGCCTTTTGGTAAAGCACAGCCAGAGGTTCGGATATTTTATTGGCTAGTGAGATCAAAGTGTGGGGATGCATGTTGTCTGCTCATGGGGATGAACAATTACGCAGAAATAGTAGTTTGCCTTGACCATTTCACCGTCAAAAGCCATGTTAACCAGTGACGGGTATGGGTAGTTTGCTTGGAATCTGTAATGCTTCGTCTGTCGTTGACGAAAACATCTGATAGAACTGGGTTTTGAGGAGCTCTTCTGAATCTAGAGTTGTGGTTGACACATGTCCAGATGATATCAATTCTGGTATTCCGCATTTCTCCTTCCTTGAAGAATTGATGTGTTTATAACGCAATTTTGGATTAGAAATGGATTTTTGAGCCTGGGTTTCTTGGTGGATCAATTTTTCCCCTCGTATAAATCTGGTAAACTGATTTTGCAGTAAGGTTTAATTATTTCAATTTTTGATACCTGGAAATCTTCTGTACTCCCGCGAGGAGAAGTCCCTTTGCTCTATCCATTTCTTTGTTCGGCTGCGAATAAATGACTGTTGAGTTTTAGATTTAACATAAGTTTTGATACCTGTTGCAGCCGTTGCAATTTCGGTAAAATGTTCAGTGAAGCTCTTCCATGCCACCAAAAGATCGTGATCATCTTAAGTAATGCAACATTTTGCAGTCTATGATGGCACGAGTAGTGCTCTTTCGGTTTTCTTGGGTAGACACTTAGCCTATATAACCAAAATTCAATACGGCATGATCACTACGCCCTAGTGGAGACGTGACATTGACAGACTCCACCATCAGCTCCTCGTTTGTCAGCACCAAATCCAGTGTTGATAGTACGTAACCTGCTCCAAATCTGGTGGGTTCTGTTACGTGGTTATACAATTGGTGCAAGTCACTGAATTGGGATAGTTGCCTTTCGAATGGCTGGTGGGAAGTCCTTGTTCGAATAATATTGGGACAGTTAAAGTCACCGATTATGACGACATGAGGGACATTAGTGATGATGCATTCCTCATGATTTGCAACAGTATCTCGTTGGCTGAGTCTGAAGATGCGGGAGGTCGGTACACGACATCGATTAGACACCTGTCGATTTTGGAGAGTCTTAGTGAACACCATAACGAATTGGGTGCTGCATCAGGAATATCAAGCTGCTCACGGTGCAGGTTTTTCAATGATAAAGTAGAACTCCACCGCCTCTCGTAGAACGATCACGTCTGAGCAGCGACATCCCTGATAGACCCAATTCCCAGTCGAGGTTGTCAGTGGTTAGGCAAGTTTCAGTAACAAAAACGATGCCAAATCGGTTAGTTTTCCACCGAAGTTCCATCTCGGAGAATTTGTTACGATAACCTCGTACATGAGTATAAAAACACGAGGACATTTTCTGCTGGCCAACTTACGGTCAGCCCAAATCGGTGAGGAAGCGTAGATTGGATTAAAAAGAAATGTGTTGGCATAGCATAACGTCATATGCATAGTTCCAAATACGTGCAGGAGAAACACAAGGAATATCACAAGTAAAACACAAAGTAGCGAACAAGCTCGTTTGCGGTGATTCTTCTACAGGCCAATACATCAAAATTTGTATCAAACTGTTTAGAAGGGGTGTGTGTGTGGGGGGGGGGGAGAAATCATAACAAGTTGAAAAATAGATAATAAACATTCCAGTTCCATGACCACTTTGGTCCTCACCCGTGCGCACTGGTTCGGATGGGTAAGCGGATGGCTGTGTCGTGTGCGGCATCGGCCATGGAAGGCCGAGTGTTCTTAACCGTTCATAGGAACACTCGACTTTCCAGAAGAACCATCGCAAACGAGCTTGTTCGCTACTTTGCTTTTTATTACAATGAGTAATGGTGGTATATTCGGATAATATGACAAATATAAGTGAAAAATAAGTCTGGGGATAGCACAGCTCCTCGAGGAACTCCCGAGTTGGTGCCGAGGGGTTTAGATATGGTCTTTCCCAATCTAGTGCGTTATACACTCTATCAGTAAAATAGTTGGATAGCCAAGCTATCAATTGCTTGGGACATTCACCCAATTACAGATTTTGTAACAAATTTTGATCGAGGAATGCAGTCGAATGTTGGAGAGCAGTCAAGAAAAACACCAAACAGACTTAGCAAAGTTGTTCAATGATTTAGTGACAAAATGAACACGGGTGGAGACTGTGTCCAAAATGGATCTATTAGGTTCGTTAGCATTCTGTAAAGGATCACTGGCAATGCTTATAGACTACTGGAGGTGTTTGAGCATAGCCTTTTCAGTCAACTTAATAGCTGAAGATGTTAACGCTATGATACGAAAACATCTGGAGAAGAAAGATGATTTGAATGCTTTGGGATTGGCATGATTGTAACCGGCCTCCAACAACCAGAGATAGTAGAAGTGTTGAGAGATTCATTTACAATGGAGGTGAATGCCCTATCTTGGGAAGAAACACCGAATTTGAAGATTGCTGGGGGTAAATCATCCGGCAGCAGATGACGAATTTAAACTATTTAAAAGTTTCAGCACATCACAATTTGAGAATGGTTCCACATTACAAACATTGTGTGACGGGTAAGCAGGAAGAATGACAGATGACTGGGTCGGAATGCGACATTAGAATCATCAGCATCCACATCCAGCTTCGACCGCACTTTCTCCCTTCCGCAGAGAATTCTGGTACCTTGCCACAGGAGTTTGCTGTTTCTAGTCCTCAGAAATCGATCTATGTACTTCAGCTTTGATAAGCCTGACAACTGAATCATTGTAAGATTTGTACACACATTCCTTTTGTCATGGCATCAACTTTACTAGAGGCGAGTTTATCCTTCCATTGGACCCATATAGGCTTTGAACAGGGCAACAGTAATTATAAATGGCATTGGTTGTTTAGGTGAATAGGGAGACATGTGAATAGAGAAGAAAATGATGAAAACCATTAAGAAGCCTTTCCGGGAGGCACATCAAGAGTAGAAACACTTGTGGATGAGAAGTTACGAGAAAGAAATCTGGTATGCTCAGATCGGGAAAAAAGAAGATTTGTACGCGCTGTGTAAATAAAGTTTGGGTCGAACTAGGAATAAGCAATGGTCACGGGACGAAATTAGTGCTTTTAGTACTAAGGACAAAAGGGTTGGGTAGTTGATAATTACTCTGCCCAGTCTTGAATTACCGCTCGTTGGAGAGTAACAAATACCCGTCATACCTAATGATAAAAGTGGATAAATACTAGTATGGTTAAGGTCGCAAACGATTATATACAGGTTAACGTCTAAAAGTGGGGCAAATAAAAAGTATGAGCGCATCAAAAATTGACATACGACCTGATTGTCTACATTAAGTTGCCATATACAAGTTAGTCGAAATGGTATGAGTAAAACGGGAAAATCATAGGTGACATTGCACGGTTAGGCATTCAATATATTTCGAGCATAAAGTAGAACGATTGTAGCTCGGGATGTGGATGATTTTGCTGGTGTGTTCTCCGAGCTGAAAGTATTGTTCGCAGACGTTTCGTAGCCAGGTTAGGCAACATCATCAGTGCAACTTAGGGGAAGCGCCACTCCTCAGTGTGAGCGCAGTTATATAGTTCTATTTGAGGGTTTTGATTGGCCGTATGTATCCCTTCAGTCTTATTGGTCAAATGTGACCAGTTGCCGTGATGCGATTGGCTGCGTCGTTGTCATGGTGACGCCTCTTCCCTCATTGGTCGACTGGCTTTTTTGCACCAACCGTAAACCGGTTCGAATCGGTTTCCAACGGGTTCGAACTGGTTCCGGTTTCGGTTTTAGCGGGGACAGTTTTGGGTCACCAGCGGTTCCTTAAGTAGTGGTAGATGGATTCCAGTTCTCTATGTTTGTTTATGCAGTCCCTCCTGGAGTGCAGCCAGGTTATTACATCGATCAGGAATTCTGGTTGCACACAAGACAACAGGTACAGTGAAGACTATCCTATCAAGACCGAAAGATCAACTGTCAGAAGAAGATTCTTCAAACGTCATATACAAATTAAAGTGTGGCGACTGTGACCAATACTACGTTGGCCAAACCAGCAGAAAACTTAAGACCCAACTCCCCCAACACACACTAGCAGTCAAAAGACACGAGGAGATGTCTCAAATCTCAAGCCAAATGAATGCTGAGAAGCACATGTTCAAACTGGACAACGCAAGAATAATCGGAAGAGGAACCACAAAGTCAATAAGGGAATTCATCGAAGCATCTAGCGCTACCGAAGTATCATCTATATCCTTATTCAACCAGGATTCTCGTATACAGACTGCACACGTAATCATATGAATTCTTGGTTGGAGGACATTAGTTAAATCCGACAGTTTTGGAAACAGGGACCAAAAAGTAGCACAGACCACGGAGGAAACAGTCATCTCGGCTAAGGAGGTGTAATTAAGGGCAGCCTACCATCCTGCTTGCTTGCAATTTTTGGTCTAGCCGGGACAGTGAGAAAATGGAGTTGAACAAATCGAGAAACCATCAAAATATGTCCTGGCACAATTGAAACAAATAATATAATCTCGTGAGTAACGACGACGCTTGGTATTGAATGAAAATGTGAACATTGCAGCAATGTAGCGGACAGTGTGTAAGTGTAGCACAGACAATCCAAGGGTGCACCGACCCATCCATCGAATCACGCAGACACTGTTCGTGAATTCGACGAAATACATCCCTCATATTTGTTTCATTACTATGTCAGTGACTAAGCAGTTAGCAGATCCACTTCCGTTAGCTTGTCTTCTTACCAAAGAATAGACAAAGCCTTTCTCCAAGAAAACTTGATAGTGCATCGGGAGTCATTTTAAGCCGGAATTAGACTGACAGGAAGTACAATTGTAAAGCACAGTAAGAGTTTTATGCTGACATCTCAGGCCGCATGCTGTATGCGGTCGGACCCATTTATGCTGGTTGAACAGTGCAGTACTTACAAAAAGAACGCCTAATTGCCCAGTGCTTCAGGTTTGTGCTCACCGAAAGCGTTCCTTGAATATAGCTGTATCAAGATTGGAACGTAGACAGTGCGCTCGATACGTGACCAGACGGTACAATCGACGCGAGTGAGGGGAACACACCGGGAACGCTATGTCAATACAAGGTCAACGCTTAATGGTAATTCTATGTGACTGCCTCGTCTGATTTTAGCCACAGAATAAACGGAAGAACGAGGAACATGAAACGCCGTATGAAATTGTCGGGAGCGTTTGGTTTCATTCATCCAGGTTAAGTTTTGGCAGAAAAGGGATTGTTGGGAACGATGAACTGATGAGGCACGTGTGAGTGTGTATCACTCTTAGTGGCTTGTACATTTATTTATTCATGCTTTTCTTACGATTATCCAGATGCATTTGTCATTTGGAAACGGAGTATTGTCTGAAGTTACCGCCTTACATTCCAGCTTGGCGTAAACGGATAGATTCACCCCCCCCTCCCCACCTCGAGCGCAAAGGATTCATCTACGACTTACAACCACTGTTTTCTTCCTCAGTAAATTTTCATCACGTCACAGTCAAATCTGACCATTATGAATGAACGAATGAACCAATAACTGATGGATTATCTCTTTTGCATGGGTAGGTGAAATACACAGGGCGTAATTAAAAAACGAAGTCAAAACTAATAGTCAATAAATAAGAGCATTTATTAGTTGGATTATTTCTAATTCACGCTTTAGAGTCCGTTTGATGACTTTACGGAAATCAACTAGACAGTGTTTTGCTGTATTAATATTAATGACCAAGCATACTTAAAATGAGTACGCAGATGGTAATCCCCATTGACACGAGTTAAAATTGTTTGTGGCGGTTGGCACGAAAAAGAAATGGCAAGTGCAGAAACAATTGGTCCGTTCGACAGTCGATTCTCCTTTTAAACAAACATTTTATCTTATTGCATTGCGTTGTTCGTAACAGGTGTCATATATCCACAAGACAGTGCCCAAGAAGATGAGTTGCTTGCTATGAAAAGCAGTAGGCGTATAGACAAATTGTCGTACATACAATGAAAAATCTGATTTGAAAACGGTCATCATCATTCCTGCAAACATGCAGGACTGACAGTAGATATGTGCATTTTCTGTAGACAGATAAATGTTACAGACAGTAATTCGCTCTAGGAGGGCTGTTTCATTTTTGACACCGCATCTTATTTCGCACCCCAGTAATACTACTCGCAAATGTGAGTAGTACCTCTCAGTTTGATTAAATTTGAATGATGTATATTGTTCGAATTGCAAGCGAAAGGGGAAAAAGTAACCATGAACAGGAATAAACATTGCTTTCTGAGTGTAATTTGGTTTAATTAAAGGCTTTTTTTGTATTCAACGCAGCTTTGTGTGTTGTCCCAGATTGAGAAATGTGATTGTTTCTGATGTTTGCAAAAACTACCCATTGGAATGTGTATAGTGGAATACACTGGCCAATAACGGCACATTGTCCGTCAGTTTAGAGACCGTTCCTATGCATAAGAGGAGTCTGGACTCGTTTGGCACCATAAACTCATTTTTCTCTATTTCCCATGGCTCCCAAGTTAGGATCAGTTTACGATTATAAAAATAAACACTCCAAACGCTGACCCATAAAACATAAAACGCTGTCCATCCAGTGAGGACCTTCGTCGGGAATGTTTCTGCAACAATTTACCAGGATTGGTTTACGACGCTCCCCGGATGTAAAAGCGCAATCAGGTGCAAGATTTTCATCGTGCGAAATATGTCATGATGAGTTTGACTTACGTTTTTTTCATTTCATTGCACTTTCTCATTCTCTCCCTTTGTAATAATCCCGTGACATGAATTCAGTGTAATAGAAAAGGATTTAAAATGTATTCGAAAACTCAGTTGGCAATAATTTTCTGGTATCAGAGTCAGATAGAAGAGGAAGGTAGTTAATCATTTCAGTTAACCTAGTGAATGTGGTTGTTTGGTAACAATAGACAGTAAAATGAAGTCGGAATAATTAAAATTATTTCTTCATTGAAAGGAAATGCTAAATGATCCCTAAAAAACACTGCATGACGCACAACATATGTGAGTAGTTCA
>UZAN01040104.1:25172-45313 GCA_900618425.1 Echinostoma caproni | reverse complement strand
TAACATCTCGCGACATATGTCTTCTTTCGGTCTTGATACGATGGATATAGGGGACCCATTGTTTCAAATTTCTAACACGTGCATAAAAAAAACTAAATATTGTATTTGATCGTTAGGGTCAGGTAGTCTCCCACCGAAAGGAATCAGTTCCCTGTATCGCCCTTGGTGGCTGGAGCACGTCCTACGAATTCTTGCGCATCGTCTGTCGCACCACGCACTATTCGCAGATAACGGTCCGGGCTAGATGAAACAAAGAGACGGACAACCAATGACGTGGCGTAGAAGGTTGCAGAGATTGTGCTCGGATTTCACTTCCGTCAGGGCATCTCGGATCCTCGACTCGGGCCCCAACGATTCAGATTTAGTTTGGTTGGAGACACTGCGGTATATGTCATCGAAGCACAGTCAGCGGCGTGAATGCAACCTTTTGTTTCTACGATCCCAAAAGGGAAGCAAACGCAAGAGGTCAAAATGACGTATAGCACACAAGCAAAACATGTTATTATCTCCGAATGTGACCATTTTGTTTTGTCCTTTTTATGTTTTTATAGTTTGCGTTCGAACGCTGATTATTTTTTGCCTTATCTCTAAGGAGTGGTGTATGTATGTGTATATATGCACTTCAATGTTTATTTGAATTTACTAAACGCGGCTGTTCATTATGGACGGATAAACAAAGCCTTAATTAAATTAAAACGGATAAAGTAGTTACTTTTGAACATGGAAATTCAAACAATTGTGTTTGCGTTTAAGGTAAAAACACTTTTGGAGTGTTCCCAGTGTTGAGTTCTGACATGCTGGGGCAAACTAAAACTCCGTATGAAACTTCAAGAAATGGACAGATTGTAGTAGGCACATTTACCCTTCTTCTATCGGAAATGTCCGTTATTAAGGCAGTTTATTTTCCACTACAGCAAAATCGCATCAGCACGTGATTCAAGTCAAACCATTCAAGCACAGAAATAGTATTTTTGACAACCTTAGCAAGACATTTGGCTAAAATAACTGCCTGGTTTTTGCTTGAGACGTGGACCAATAAACAATAAGCTTGTTTTTCAACCATTCTGTACTGTACCACTCTCGTACAGACAATCAAGTGAACTCACTCAAGTAGCAGCAGTACGACTGTGTTTTCTTAGTATATTTGGCCCCGGTAAAGTTTCACCCGTTTGCCTGCTGCTTTCCTTCCGCCTTTGGTGTTATTGGAACTTTTCAATCATTGTTTTTTGCAGCACATCATTTCTAATTGGTAGAGAGTAGCCTCAAACACTGCGATACCGAAAGAAGGCTCCTCAAAATTTCATTCTATTGCATGCATCTTCGTAGTTTCTTAAGGTGTTTGAGAGGCGCTCCATTATAACAGTTTCCGCATAATTCGCTGTTGATGACCCATACCAATTGCATATACCGATTCCCCGATACCCGGAACTCTCTCTCTCTCTCAATTGTTTCTCCTGCTTTGTTTTATCCATCCTTGATGAGAACAACAAGGCTGTGGCAAATAGGATCAGATTGCTTTGTGGACAGAAGAAACGGACAACGAACGAAATTATGGACGTGGACAGCATCAATGCTGCGTTTTTTCTATCCTTCAAATGATCTCCTATCTCCGTACCCAACAGATCACCTATCTACGATAGACCCAGTCACCCATGAGGAGGTCCATCATCTTCTTAAAACTACGAAAACCACAAACGCAGCTGGCCTCGAACGTATATCTTCGGCGTTGCTCAAATATGGCACTGGCTCAGTCACAAACAATTTTTGCATCCCTTATTAACCAATCAATTTAAACATGTTCGATTGCGGAGTCCTAGAGACCGTGCACCATTCTTCCCATTTCTAAATCCTCTTCATCTAGCATTTTATCTAGATGCTTTTGTCCTATTGCCATCACCTCCTCTGGGCTTAAACTTGCAGAGCGCGCTATCCTCACTCGCTTGCAATCTGGTATTATTGTTCCCAGTGACCCCCTCTAGTTTGCGTACAAGCCAACTAGATGCACTTTGGATGCCGTCTCTTCAGTGATGTACTTTATTTGCAAATCCTTAGATAGTTCTCAAAAGTCGGTTCGTTGTGTTTTCCTTGACTATTCCTCGGCTTTTGATCCCGTTTCACGATCCATTCTCCTGCAGAAGTTTGAGTCATCCGGTTGCCCCATCAACTTGTTGTCATGATTAAAAGATTATTTAACATGAAGGACTCAAAGAACGAAAGCAAACGGCACCACTTTAAAACCGTTAGTGAATAATTCTGTAATCCTTCAGGATGCTGTGCTCTCATCCTACCTATTTTCCTTATTCAACAGTTGCTTATCCTCAATCCCACCAGCCAAGACCTTCAAGTATGCTGATGATGTGGTCGTATGTCAAACCATCTCAAACCAATCGGACACAGAATCATTTTACGACAATTTGTCGCAATCATTTTCGAACCCATCCGGTCTTCAACCGAATACTTTTAAATACCTTGAGTACAATTTTAGTCTTTCCTGATCCCAAGACCCCTGGATCTCTCAGTAATCAATTCCTTACCCATCACCAGAACACATACCACGAAATACCTAGGAATTACCATAGATAGCAATCTACAGTGGTCTTCTCATGTGCCTGCTTGTGTTGGTAGACTGCGTCGCTTATCTTTTCAAATACACAAGCTACGAAAATTTCGCGTCAGGGATGGAACTTTGTGTTTCTTTTTTATCAATGCATTTTTCCTGTCATAATTTATTGTTCGCCTGTTATTTTCTCTGGTCTGCTTAGAAAGGATGTCGTAACTCTACGTCGCGGTTAGGTGATTATCAGCCGTGTTTATCTTATTCCTTTAAACACTCTGATTACAAAATTATGTAATTTGCCTATCACTCTATGTGAGAACCTCGCTCAAAAGATACTCAATAATTCCAGTCATTCACTCAATCCCGATTTATCTGCTTGCCGTTCCCACGCTACAACCCGATCCAATTTTCGCTGCTTGCCCTCCCGCATAAACATGTACCATAACTCAACGGCCCCCTATTTGGCCCGTATTCTCACTGACTCGGTGAGGATTCGTAATAAACTAATTTTAAACTTACAAAGATGAACACCTAATTAAGTTTTTTCATTGTCGCATATTATTTTCATTTCATTTTTCGTCGCCAGCACAAGTCATCTATAATACAACAATACAATAATAATACAAATACAACTTTGATAAGGAAGATAGAGAAATACTGTCAGAAAAGGTTCTTCAGGTGGCATTCAACCTCGTAAAACTGAACTCTTGGTGAACGATTTCTCCAACCATCAGCAGTTCATATGCTACCAATTCGCTTCCTCTGTGCTTCTGCTTTCCTCACNCACGAGACCGTAATACAAGATGCATCGTCATCTCCATCTATATTTTCCCCTGGCATTTATTTCATGCCTGTGAGTAATTTCTTGCTTTTTATTACATGTAAAACAGATATTATTTAGATTAATTTACCCCATTACACACTATACAGCCAGATGACATGAGGGAAACTGCAAAGTGGTCTCAACGACCCACTGAACATTTTAATGCATTTACTTTTCCAGTTGACGGCTCGCAAATACGATGACGTGTCAGATACAAGTAGGGCATTATTCATCCTTTTTCTAGCCACATTATTGTTACGCTCCTGAAGGTCAGACAGCTTCCGTTTCATGTTTTGACATCGTAGATCACTTCGTATTTCCATTCATCTCATGAGAAATTTCGTTCTTGCTTACGTTCTACTCCTGGTAGTTTTATGGGTCTTCATTTATCAGCTCCGGTTTAATAATCAAGCATTATAAACTCTCTTATCAATCTATCATATTTTGATAGGCATGTAGCCTCATCCCCCGGGAACCTCCGTTACAGCATATAGTAGCACACCACTTCAAAGTGCGCAAACCATTCTCTCAGAAGACTTTGTCTGATTGTTCCCATCCCGTATATACTCATTTGAATCAGTTCCTTGCCTATTCATTCAACTCTTCTGCTTATAAACTTACTAAGACTCACACTGAGGCTTCTGTTTGGTATCTTGTCAGATTTATCACAAACTATGAATTCGTCGCAGGTAAAGTGCACAAAACGCTATTCCTCACTGACCATTAATATCGTAATGTGACATTGGTTTTCTAATGTTTTTGTTGGTCACAGTATCTCGGTTTATTACTGTACTCTAGTTTCCATAATTTTGATACACCGTTTATGTGATCGCTGGATGCTCAGCTCATCGGTGTGCCTGAGCGATTCGGTGGCTCGCAGCCTGTGAGCAGTCGTTAAATTGATGCCTTAACAAAATGAACTGCTCAACTATGCAAAGACGCGTACATACACAGGATATTATAATGGCTAGAGTTGCCACCCATTTTGCGCCATCCGCAAAGTTTAATGTGAAAAATTCACCTATCACAAATGTTCGTCTAAATTTGGTTGTGTAGTTGACCTTCATTTATGCACAGTTAGCACTTTCTCTCTGCAGTTTGAAGGCGCATGAAGAAGTATTTTTTTCTCTACTTTATCAGTGTTTATCCTTTTGTCGTTTGGTTCAATCAAATTCATAGGATGGTAAAATAAATATAATAGAACGTAGTGGTCTGTGTTACAGTCGTTTCGCTTTTCGATGTTTCGCCTTGAAAATAAGACCAAATCTTACCACCAGTTTGAGTTTCAAAATGAATTTCGATAAACAATTGAAATTTCTTCAGACATGAAGGTAAGCGATAAATTTGCTGCTAAAATACAGCCAAGTTCTTCTTCTTCTGGAGAATCGAGGTGAATCTTTCAATCTCAAACTCCAACTTAAATTACGTTTTGACCTCTGTCGATTGGAAAGTCTCGTTTCATCACTAAAATTCTCTCAAAATGTTTTGTATTGTATTGTATTGTATTGTAATGACTTTTGCAGGCAGATATGTTTACATTTTAGTAAAAACCAAAATGTATATACCGTTACAATGGAATAAAAAATGAAATGATAGTTTATATACAACAATGATAAAAATTTAACGGGAATTCATCTTTATAGGTTTAAAATTAATTCTTTCGGATCTTCACCTTGTCATTGGTTCTCTATTGATCATGTTGCCCATTCACGGCACATTGCTAACTGTCATGTGGGCGAGTGATCAACCACAATGCTGGTTCAGGAAAAGCTAACCCCGACGCAAACGAAGTTTATGAAATTGTTTGCATCAAATCTTCGTCATTCTGTTTTTCACGGCGTTATTCAGCTCTAAGCTATCATCAAAAGGGTCGTCTCTTGTAAGTCAGATGATATAGAGTGATTGACCAGGAAGGTTTCCATGATCTTTTTTTCTTTTTTCTCATCATTCCGTAGAAAAATAGTTTTATTGAATTTGTAGTGTAGTGGTTGCGGACCGAATCCACAACTAGCTGACTACGGTGATGAGCTAGGTAAACCGGAACCCGCACTAAACTGACCCAGGTCACGCTAGCTGCTCATATGCAACAGATGTCTGGGTGCAAGAAACACAAAATACCCGATCGACATTGCAAATTGTTTCTCCTACCATGAGTGAAGTTTAAGGGATACACATTTTCTTTCTTCCATCTAAAATGCCACAACAACGATAACACAAAAGTCGTTACAAAACAACTGACGGAAATCTACGATAGGGAAACATCCTGTGTGAACACTGGTCGTTTGTTATCTACAGCTGAGAAACGCTGCAGTTTGAAGCATAGAATTCTTGTAGAGGAAAACTCTACTTCACCAATGAATTACTTGCTTGTTGGTGCACTTTTAAGAGCATCAGTATCTTCTAGCTTGAGTACTGCTTTCATTCAGCTCGTGAACAGTTATTGTCAATAATGGAAACCAGTCAGTATTTTGATACCCTGAAATTCCGATGGATATAAAGGAAACAGGTTGATAAGTGCGGTGGAAACTTTTGTGATAACCAACAAAGAGCACTGGATAGCTGTTTCGTCCTGTTTTGGACTCGTCAGCAATGCGTACGTTTTGTGTCCCTGTTAGGACTCGAATCGTGAACAGTTGGGTCGGGATTTCAAACCCTTGCCCGCGTGAGCTACACGGTCGACAGTTATCATCCTGTGTGAACGGCTCAATCAATTCAAAAGATAAAACCATTCTGTTTTTCATAGGCACCAAGCACTGCTGATGATGTTTGGCGTCGGCTTGGGAAATTCAACTAGAAGGGAATTAACCATCTCCCGAGGAGTGAAACCCACAACGAACATCATCAACAGTGCCCGGTGCCTGTGAAAAAGCAAATGGGCCAATCCAAGTACTTACTATCTGAAATTATTTGATATTACAAGGAAAACTTTCTGAGTAACAGCTCTGCGTATCAAGGAGTTATACTCATTTGTTGCACATTTGAGGACTGATCCACCGCTGCCCTTTGTGACATTTCCAGCTCGACCTAGATTATAATATTGTGGACTTTATTTCCGGATGCTTTTGTCTTTTCGCTTTGCGGAAATTCCCAAACTTCTCCTCTCGTCCCCAAGTGATTTTACAACTTCTTGTCAGTAACTATCGGAATAAATCAATTTATTGTAAGTCTATCATGGAGTCATTTTTCAACTGAATAAATGTGACATAGATATCGTGAAAAAAGTGGGAACTTCAATAACGCTGGCAAAGCTTGTTTGTTTGAATAATCTGGATTACTTTTGTTTGGTCCATGTTGCAATAACTGCGATAAATTTGAATTGTTTGGGTCTGGTAAATCGTCGGGTCCGCCGTCAATTGCTCAAACCAAGTCATTTGACTCTTCGTGCAGCAGCTTCACGAACAAACCGGTCATTGAAAGTGTCACGTGACTGACTTTTCTGGATCGCTATTTGATCGGGGCTATTGGCAAATCAAACTGATAAAAGAGCTCACCGTCAAATTTTATTGATCACACCGACCTCCGTATACGTGTCAGTTTGCTTTTGTATGATCGATTCAAGTGATACTCGAGGATCGTAACTCGAGTGGTGTGCGGGTTCTATTCAAGCTATTGGGAAACGTTATGGCAGCTCTCATTTTAGGGCGGATTTCAGTATTGGGTGAAGACGGCATATAATGGATGTAACAGAAACTCGTGGTGGATAGTCAACGATTCTAATGCTAGGAAGTGAAAATTAATCCGTGACACGTTTTATTAACATTTTAAGACAATCTTTGATAAATTATTCTCTATAATTATTTTTGACGCAATATTTTTGATTTGTGTGAAGACAAAACAATCATATGTTTACCAGAGATTCAGGGCTTCTCTACCAGCCTGAACAGTCAGTAAACAATTCTCGATTCCACGCCGTGGATTGCAAACCGCTCAACTTTGACACAATTATGAGATACCCCCGACATTAGCACTTAATCAAACCATGCGATTCTTGTGCGTCAAACATTCCACTGAAATGAGTAAATGGCCAGGACAGAATGTGAAGCGAGCATCGAAAATTGTTCTTTCTACCCAGTTTTTCAAAACGAATTATTTTCTATCTTCCAACCACTCTAATCAGTCGCGCCAACAGGGAGCGCGTAGTTTGTTTATTTGCCTCTAGGGCAATTACCCCGCACCAAATTTCAGTGAATTTAGTACTTTGTAGTTAGTGCGCAACAAGAAGTTCAAAGAAATTTAACTTTTTGGTGACCTGAATTCGTCTAGTAATTGCCAGAGTTCATTTGTTTAAAACGTTTTAATCTCACAGTGCTTTTGGTACACTAAGCTCGCCAATCAACCAAAAGCTTTCGAAGTACTTTTGGACATTTTCGTATTCGTTAGGAATTATCCAAAATGTGGATATCCACCAAATTCATAGGAACTCAAACCTTGGTACGAGATGCTTTTCATCCTATCCACTGACCACTTAGGTCGTCAGGGATAGAGCTCATAATCTTCTAACACATCAACATTATGCGGTGCATAGTTCGTTATTCCCTGTCATTAAAGCCAACTGTATCTCACTAGATAGTGATGAACTCTCCAGTGTCAAACGTCTCAACATGGTCCCAGAAAGACAGGAACCGCATTGCCATAGTATGTAATGGCTCACACAAAGCAATTGGGGAACTTCCTTATGCTTATTATAATTGTTTAGCACGGAAAAGGTGATTAGGTGCTCTTAAAGGCTTTTCTTTGTGTTTTGAGGGACCCACTGACTCTGCACGTCCCCACTTCCATTACACGAACATCTTTTCGGAGGCTGATTTGTGACAGACCATGGTCACAGAACAGGCCTTCTTTCTACTCGGTGCAATTGAAGATATATTTCAAACTTGTTAATACTATACAGAATAGCTTGGGATTTTCCTAAAATAAATAAACCCGATTCAAAAGAGATTTGTCGGATGATTATCGAAGCGTGAACCGCCACGAATAGGCTCGCGATTTGCCAACTGTAGCAGATGATTGTATCCGGTAAAATGAACAAACATATCAGTAGCGGAAAACAAATTAAAATGTCACGCAACACTGCCGAGATTTGATCAGAACGTACTGGGATGGAAACACGCACGTAACGAGAGCGGGAGTTTTGGGAGTGGGGTGTGGTGGAGACTGGTGCAAACCCAGTGCTCTTACAGGGGACATTCACTGATTGAGTAGGAACGCATGGGTATTCCCACTAAATCTGTTTACTCTGATGCACCCGTGGCGAAGGACACGTCGGGAACAGATAATTCCGGATCTCAACCAGAATAATCCGGGAGGATATCCTCAGAAAACTCTGTATTTGTGGCAAACATCGATCATGGAATTCAACAGCATGTCAACTTCTGGATTCCGGTCCTTGTGTCAACGTAACGCATGAACTCGAAGGTGAAAGAATGGAATAAGAATCAGCTGAGGAAAATAAACTCAAGCTGGACATGTTACGTTTCTCGGTTGAACCCTCGGCAATTCGTGTATATCATACACCTTCCCTAACTCACATAATAATTTTGTTTCGGACATAACTCGTCCTCCTGAGATGACACACCTTGAGTTACGATTTCGGTTTACACTGTCTAACATGTTTCTTTCCACATGATGTCTCTGGCATGCATCTTCACATCTGCATTACGCAATAAAACGCAACTTGCCTCAACAGGTGATTGAGGTAACTCCAAATGTTTGACGAAAATGTTTCTAATAACATTGTTGTTATACTAAAATGAGGTAAAATTGATTCACCGTGAGGAATTGCACCAGTTACGCGCTCCTGATAACTAATGCATGAAAGCCTGAATGAAACCTAAAACAAGCTCTGCATTACTTTGCTCAAAGGTGAGCATTGAACAGCCGCCGGAGAACTGAAACATTATCACAGATAATCAAATAAGAACCTTCGCAGGCGAAAAACAGCTTTTTGTTCAATGTTCTTTGAGCTCCCAGTGTGTGGTTGGATAGTAACAAACCAAGTGGAAACGGTGTACAAATTTAATTTCACGGTTGATATAGACGTATGTCGATCAAGATGATCATCTGCAAAATGTTTTATACCGATTACGCTGGAGCTTGTTTATCCCCAAGAACTGTATTTTGACCTATCTCGTTGTTAAAAGGAGGGGCCACATGAGTACACAATTCATAGCTGTTTTTTCATCAGTTTGCCTATCTGCCACAAGTTTTGCGATTGTCAGTATTAATCAAAATTGATGTGGTTGGGGTGAATTGAACACAGAACAGCAAAATGAGAACTTTTGTATATTTTTTGAAAAGAATACGAGGAGCACCGAGTGATAGTAATTATTGTGACGTTTCCATTCAGACTAGGACTCATTATCACACCATAGTATGGAATATGAGGTGCAGATATTCTCAAGTACGAATATATATACATATATATATAATCTCTGATCGAAACTGAAGCAACGGATCCCTGTAAAACACTTATGGGTTCGTATAGGCAACTGAATTTATTTTGAAGTCATTTTTTTTCAAATAATTATAAGCATGCCTTAATTTTCCTCATTCGTTTATACTCAGCAGATGGAATGGTTCAGAAAGTAACGGATGCTCCCATTTCGTCAGTAGTGGTTGACCTGGAGCATGATGAGGTAAGAGCTAAGTGAAGAGAATAAAACAATTTTTATTTTCAACAAATTAAGATTGATAATAATTAAAATGTGAAGTTTGTGGTCACTGATAATCGATTGGTCTGCCTTTGTTATTTAAGACGTTTTCGTGTCTCTTCGGTATTGTACCTATCAACCTCGTTATGTAGTCATTTTCTATTTGGTGCTCCGTTACGTATTTCAATTTTGTCTCCAATTTCCAACGTACAGGTAGCACATTGATCTCTTTCTTCAAAACAGAAAACAGATTTTCAGTCACATTGAGATCCGAGCTATTAGGGAGGTGTTACTTCAACTGAACCTTAGAGTCACGCATCTTTTTTGAAGTCCAAAAGCAAATTACAAGTGAACCTTAACTTAATAAATTTATTGATCTCTCGTGAAATATGACACGGAGCGCTATTCTGGAAAACGATAACTTTTTCATTGCTTTCACCACGGACGCGAATTTTCCACTATTCATGGTGCTTTTGACTGATGTCTACCAATACGACTGATCCTTTTTTATCCTTGCTCAGATGAGTAATTCCCACGGATGAGAAACTCTTTTGTTTGGTGGAATAAGTGAATTTGGGAAGCTATCACCACGTATCACCTTTCTGTGAGCCTCCCAAGGCTCACTTAGGGCTTATATAATAAACTTTCACCGGATTGTGAAAGAATTTCAATTTTTTCATTCAACAGAATAGCTATAATGGATTATATTTGGGATAAACTAATGTCTCATAACAAATAACCCGAGATTGCAAAGAAATAACTATTGAGTCACTTATATTAGAATATATTTCCTTTTCATACTGGCTAAAGTTTTCGATTTCCATGTTGAAATAATTTAACCTTAGCAACCAAGATCAGGCACGTTTAATTGACAATGATGCAGCCTAGAAACTACGTAGACCGAAGTAGATGAGAGATAAGTAATTTTTCATACCTAAAGCATTATTTAAGGTGATAAATACAATAAGAATGAAAATAATAAATAAATAAAATATTTTAGTTCATCACAATATATATATATCTATATAGGCACTGGGATTGATCAATAACACACTGATTTTGTGTGAAACCGCTGTGATCTCAGTGATTCGGGAGAAAAGATGGCGACTACAGCGCATAAACATTCTATTGCCCATGTAACCTCAGTACGTAATAAGAACATCCCAACATTGAGAGTGTTATTGCAACAATTGTCCAATAAAATACATCTATGTTAATGAGGGTATGAGAAGAAGAGATGTCACTTGAAAATCAAAAGTTATTCGTACAAACAGAAACGATCTAAGTATCTTTGTTTTGTTCAATGATGGGATTGTGAATAGGGGGGCGAGAAGATATTCAACCGAAATGCATTTTTCAACAATAGTTATTGGTGTGAGATAATCGTTTATCACTTTTCATTGACCATCCATACCAGTTCATGTTTACACACAGTCCACAAATCATCCAGTCAAAACGAGCGAGACTGTAGTTTCGCATTCATCATCAATAGTGTATACTCAATCACTCACCCGGTCAAGTAACTAATAATTCCTGTCACAGAGGTTGTACGTACTATCGTTGTACCAACTAGATGATATAGCATTCGACCAGATATNACGATCTCCGTTCGCTAGGTCTCGTCTTCAAAGATAAGTTATCGTTTGTTGATCCAAACAAAGTGAGAAAACTTTGGAAACCAGTGGATCACACCCGGATACCCACTATAGAATCCGATGCTTCTTGTTTGTTGCCGACTATCTCGTGCATTTTCACTGCTAATAGGATTTAATGAAAGAAAAAAAACTGCAGTCACTTGCTTTTAAGTTTTGGTTTATTGGGGGCACGTCTTGTTACACACACAGATTAAGTAGATTGAAAGAAACGTTTGGTGTATAAGCATCAAAGTTAACTTCTTTTGGTAACCCTGAGGGTATCAGCTGTTCCTGATCAATCTTCCATATGGTACTGGGAAGTAATGATCATATGCTCGGAGAAAAACGAAAAAAGTAACTTGAATTAACTTATCCCCAACAACCGTATAATGATATTGATTTTTCCGTCTAACTTAATGAGCGTAAAACTGTATCGTCAGCTTTTAAGAAAGGTGCTACTTGACGAAGCTCCAACCGTAGACATCTGGGTCGCTGTGATTATGCCGTTCTTTTCCGGTTAGTCTCAGAATAGTTCATACCTCTTACGATTCTGGAATGTTTTGAACAATTGTTTTTCACAACTCATATTAGACTACAGTTTGATAAGCTTGAACTCACGGTTAATTTCCGTAAAATCATTGGCGAGCAACTTGATCACATCACCGCATGTTGAAGTAAGGCAATTCGTTTTGCAACTGTGTTCACAACCTCAGTAGTTCCTTCAACTATTTCAATTGCAACTGTACACATACGTCATTGGCAACGTGGGTTTTTGATCAATACTCGTGGCGTACAACGTTTTCTGGGGCAATACGTCTCATCTCAAGAAGTTGTGCGTAATGAAACCCCCAATTTCACTTGGAATTATTACCCATTTATCCAAGCAAACGAACCACCCTATCTAGAGACAGGTTGACGTTCATGCTTATTTCTTTTAGCACACCAAATACCGTTCAGCAGCATAGAGTTGCATGGAGTTTTGTCTAACATCATTCTGTGACGCAGCGCAGAACTGATAGCATTTGGCACGGCAAATTGGTAGACGAGACAGCAATGTTTGCTTCCCATTACAACAGTATTTTATGGTATTTCACGTCACACTGATCACTGTGTTTCGCAATACTATTTGTCAATTTCCGTTTGGTTGATTACTGATTCCTTGTCAATGGGTGTCCATTCGACCACAAAATAATTTATTCCCGCAGTGCCAAACTCATGTGTTCACGAATCATTTCGCTTGTTAGAGACAAACTGTACACAGTGCGCAATTATTTCCCGCGATACGTTCGTCAATTCCGGGGCACGGTGTCCAACACAACTCGTATCTCTCTCGCTCTCTCCATGTCACATTGTGAGTGGGAGCGCACACGAGCGGACAGAGTCCATTAGTTACAACGCAAGATAAGATTCATCACCGAAGGAAAATGGCAACCCTGGACCATTCTCCAAAAAAGATAATATGGGACAAAATAACAGACAATTGGAACATTAGTAGTGACTTTTTCCATTTAGGATCAGAGCATGTAGCCGGAAGCTCGCTTTCCCATCCTCCATACAGATTTATAGGTAACGTTTGTCCCGGTAGAGTGGCACACAAGTGGATACAGTTACGCGCCATCATGTTGATAGCCACGAGGATATGCAAGACTACAATGATTTTTGTTGCGTGGAATCTGATAAACTCATAATCCCCACGGCCGTGTGGTCCGTCCTTGGTGAGAACTGACAATCTTAGCCATGGGGCTCCCTGCAGGGAGGTACGTTTGATCTAAACCACATTGGGCCTGTCGACCACAAGACAATTATAATGAAGAGGATGTTGGCGACAGTGAATGAGACTTATGTTTCAATCAATTGACTCTGCCTAGTTCAGCCACACTTTCATCTCCACATGCAGCGTTTAGGGACTCGCAAACAGCACTCGTTTTGGAATCGAATGTCTCCGAGATGGAGGGTACAACTGATATATCACTATGTTTTGAATACCTGCAATACCCTTTATTGTATTCTTTTCTCTGTCCTGATCCGTACTTTTCCGATACCGAATACCAGCTTTAATATCGGATAAATTCAAAATAATTGCACCACAAAAGGGTAAACACCTTAATCGTTTGGAGAGTTTTGGACGCAAAATGGTCACTTACATTTTAGTCAAACATCAATGAGTAGTGCGAGACAGAAAGCATGTTGAACAACATTGAGAGGGAAGGTGAGATGTTTACGACTAAAAATATTTAGTGGAATCTTGCCACGGAGTTTTCCACAAATAATTCCATCATAACGTTTGCCTTGGTAACAAAATCTGAATGTGAATATGATAACCACACCGATCATTTCTGCAAAAAATAGGGAACCCAAATGCTGTGGAACTGTCAGATGGTAAGCGGTATAAATTGCAATAGCTAATGTATGAACTGATAATAATGATAGTGGACTACACGGAAGAGCTTTGATAGGAACGCTTTTACAACGTGGAAGAACATGCACAAGTTGTCATGAAGCGTGGATAAAACCGATCTTACCAAAGAAAAGCTTTTATAAGTGATTGATCAAGTGAGTTCTAGAGGTTAAAATATTCTGTGAGGATAAATGAATTCGAATTTGTATGATTAAAATTGTGATTAACTGAAGTGAATCTGGTAATGGTTAAATCACTAATGCAATGAAATTCTTACAAGGGGGGTTAAAAATTTCAAACTATGTATGCAGTTTGAGTAGAATCTGGAAAACACAAAAGTGATTTTTTCCTGTGGGAGTTCTAAACCTTGATGAGCAAGACAACAGGAATCTAGAATATCATGAGAAATGATGTCTTTAATGGAAACTTCCCTGTGAACTTCACAACGATTTTAGCAACAAGGTTGGAACAGTATATGATCAATAAATGGGGTTTAATCTTTTGATATGATCTCCAGCTGTCAATCTTTTGCTAGCGAGAACTTTTCTGTGCGAGAGTAGGTTCCACGAGAAGGTGAAATGATAGATTATTTGCGCTGGGAGACAGATGAGTTTTTCTGTTGGGAAAATATTTGATGATATTTAGTCAAATGTCAATCTGAAAACGGCAGCGTCTTTGTATAATGCAAGACTATGGGCATTTGAACAAAGCTGATGATGATAAATGGCAGCCTGGTTAAATTCTCCGACAACTATGCGGAAAAATATCGGAGATAAGTGAAATAAAAGGAGTCAGAATGCATTCCTAATAGAAGAAAGACAAATTTCCAAATATGGAGCGCAATACAAGTCTGACTTATGAGATTATCTTCTAAACTGAACCACCCCTCCCCCCCCACTCCCCACGGCGGAGTAACAGCTCAGTTCAGTTTGTAAAAAAACCATACTAATGCACTTTCGCAGGGCGATTTTGGTCGATTTGTTTGGCTGAACATTTGGATGAATGAGTAGAAGGAAGAGTGAGTGAATGGTTGAAAGTCGGATCGAAGACAAACTGGAGAATTTTTCGGTAGACCAAGGTTGCCAAGAAATCGAGAAAAGGCAAGAGTGCACTATTCACGACACAACTGTATCAGTTTGTGTCTCCAGCCGTTCGTTGATCATGTTGGTCCAGAGTTCCTCATCCAGCGAACCTAACTGGACCTATATGATTCGGTCTCCTGGCCATTGATTTCCTACGTCCACACTGGGTCTAAGTTTACTCATCCTCTGCTTTCATTCACCCACTACCTGCCTTGTCAAGCAAGCATCATGCACAATCAGGTTCGTGACATGTGTGGCCCGGGTCTCGAACAACGCAATCGATGGAAGGACGGAGGAATAACACACACACAGCGGTCAACCAGTTCGCACGATTTGTGAATGATGGAAGCGACTTCAAAAATTCCCCATGGTATTGTTTCATTGGAATTGGGTGAAGTTCTCCCTGGGCTTGGACAGCTTGTCAATAATTTTTTTGATCATGCTCATTGAATACAGAACAGTGAAGGCATGCACGTGATCCGGGGATTGTAGGAATTTTGTTCGGCAAGGTGGATTTCCAAACACGGATATTGCATGATTACAGACAAAACGGCAACATTGATTGGACCAATTTTTTAATACGAGCATGTTTGCGATAATGTCAATCCCGTAAAAGCATTATTAGGAGCTCTCGTTTGGTCCGTAAAATCAGCTATTACCTTGTATGCTACTTTGAGTGAATATGTTTAATACATCATGTGCAATGTCATTTGTTTCCCCACCGGTTTCCGTCCGTGAGCCTACGTGAGAATCGATTGATCTTGTAAATGTTCGGTCTTCGTTGGATTAGTTCACTAAATTATCGCTTCATGATGCATTTATACTTTTACTCTCAAACATTTCTAAATTGAACGGGAATAATTGGAGCTTCCAGAAATCGTTGTGTTTACTGAGAAAAAAGACAAAGCGGTATTTCAAAATTAAAATTATGCCCTGCTCACGCCCGCTTTCAGTCACTATGCACAGCCCAGAAGAAAACCAATTCACAAAAGAAACTCTGACTCAGGACGAATTATCAAAATGATTAATTAAATTGTAAGACTGTGATATCGTATCAGAAATGAAAAATCTAAAATCCCTCTCCGATGCACGAGGTTGGTTAGAGCTTGTCTATGGTTTGGCATTATTGTGGACAACTAACCCTTTCACGGTCTCTTATAAAGTTTCTTAAATTTTATTGTTCGCTAAAAACGAAATAATCAGTCCACTGCCCGGCGATGTGCTGAGAAGTTGATGCTCATGTTTCGATCGATTCATGTCGCATGATTTACACTAATTAACCTCAATAGGGAAATCTAAGTCATACATGACAACGTTCTCACTTTCTGCCCAGACCTTTTGAATATCAGTTTCACGTAACGAAAATTCATGAGATCGATCAAAAAAGAGGCATAGTTACCTCTAGAGGAAAAGTGACTAAAGTTGTACAGCTAACTGATCGGCAGATTTGTGTTTCCTTACTCCGGTGTGAATACACACAAGGTACCGGAATTTATACTTAAATTCGAGTAGTCGTGAGTAATATGCTGCAGTCCATTAGATAAAGCGCGTACTAGCGCGGACCAAATAAAAAGTGGTAAAAATCAAGCCAAACTAAGTAGTACAAGTAAAACAGCTTGTAGATTCAGTTAGACAGACCAATTTGAATGAAGGCTGTTTGCACGTATCCTCACAGTTCCACAACCGCACAATTAAAACCCCTGTTCACGCTTGACATCTCTGGCTACACCACGATCGAACAATAAACGCTACAGTCAGGGGACTGCGTTGAAGTACGTATGTCAGGAAACTGTAATATCACGTCTTACGTCCCTGTATGAATATAAGCTATTTGGCAAGGGGCTTTCCGTTGCCAAACGCTCCTGTAGTGTACGGTGCATTGAGTTATCAAAGATTCTTTTAAGGATTTCTCGGTACCTGTTGGTGTTCCCCATATATCAGATATAATACAGGACTAATTTAAATTTTTCATAGTGACCACAACCCAAACTATAGATGGAAAATAAACCCTCAAATTGTACCAGATTGATTAGCTTCCGGATGACCGGTGAGCCGGATGTTTACTTTCAACTTCTGAGTTTCACATATCGATATTGATCGAAAACCAGTTTGGTTTATTGATCAACCTCTATGTATGTGTTTGTGAATATGTGATGTGGTCAACTGAAGGCAAGTTGCCTCAGATTTCAATTTCTTCCCAGGTATTGATGAGCACCTTTCGCCAAATTCCATCCGCGCTAAGGTTTTAACATGGATACGTTGACGTGCTGGAATCAATATATTGATTGATTTAATTTGCATTTTGCAATTGACCTGTGTTATTTTGATCCAGTCACTTTGAAAAGATGTTGGTCCCAATGGAACTGACCACATTATTGATCAAGAATTATTTTTGTGTTTTAAAATTGTCCGTGTCAATAATTTCGAGACATGTATTGCATATGAACACTGCGCACTAGCACTTTGAGGATACCTGGATAGTATGTAATTTGCAGGTTTGAATCCTAATGCCGTAACAAAACTAATGTGCCAATAACAATTATAAAATTCTCAGTATTGTTTACTGTATCAGGGAAAACCGTATTTACGTATTCACACTCATTAAGAACGGAATTTCTTGTTCCAAAAACGACATTTGCCACAAATAAATCCTTTGCTTGTTTTCGTATTCTTGCCCTCACTAATGCGGTTTGTCCGTGAGGGATGCAATGACAATCGTGAACATCTGTCACAATCAATTGGCAAAAGGTTCATTGAATGGATCCGTGCAATAAGGCATCGGGTTCATTGTCCACCGTATCGACCGTCTAGGATGAGAGCATGCAAACAAGGCAATGCAAGTTGAGAACGTTCTACCTAGCAAAACTTCTGATCCCCTATGATCGAATAATAATGATTTGTCGTTCTACGTTTATTGACAATGGACGCTCATTAGGTTGTAGTAAGAGGTGGTCAGCCCAGACCATCGCATAGCGTGTGAGTTATTCCCATAGCAGAGCTTACTGCAGTAAACTTTGTTGGGTATAAAACATATTCGCTCAGAATAACTTTGTTATTGTATACTTTGAATGATTTCTCGTGTCGCTTTGCCACTGCAATACATAATTATACATTTTGTATACACAAATATACATATATATATATGTTCATCGAACTCGTTGGACGGGAGTACTATTAGATACGTATTTGTTTTCTGAACTTCTCGTAAGTTTTCAGTGTTTCGCAATCACTAATTCATTCACATTGAATTTGACATTCTTATGCTAGTAGCAAACGTTTCTTTTAGAATAGATGTGTGTCTTTCCAAGTGCACCGATGAGGGAACCGGATCAGAAAGTTTTGCCCATTGGGTTTCAAATTCAGACCCAAGACCCACTGGTTGGAACTTCTATGCGGACGGAAAAAAATATTTCTAATAGCATTTTGTCCATATCCACTCCTGATAGACTGGGAACATACAACTCGAGGGAACTAATCAACTTGCACGGAATGATTGAGTGGCAGATGCAAGGTGGTTTGGCTTTGTTCCACTTGTTTGGACCCCAGAGGCTGGGCGTATTCATCAAAATAATGTTTTTCGGTCGACGAGAGATTATTCCACAAATGCTCAGATTCCATTTCGCCTGTTCGCCGAGCTTGGCAATTTGTTTGCAAACGTTTCATCATCAGCCGAGGTGACATCATCAGTGTTTGTGAAGTGGCAGTGTTCTGTCTGTACTCTTCCGTTTATATATGCGTTCTTCTCCACCGGCTAATTTTGTCCCCTGTTCTCACTGTGTTCGACTCGGTCCGCCGTTGAACTGTTGCGAGCGGGTGCGGGTGGGAGGGGAGGAAGTTATCCTTTCGTCCCGATTGCGGTTTCCATCCGTTCTCAAGTCACGGCGTTACTTTTGTTGCGTCATTTGGTCCTTCAGTTGGATTGGCGTGTACACGTGATCCAGTTCGATGTGCCTGTTTATTGAGTTGGTTGAAGAGTGCCAGGCCTCGAGAAATTCTCTGGCGTGTTTTGACCGGGCTTGATCGATGATTCTCACTGATTCGAAGTCAAATTGATGTCCATCTTGATCTTCGTGGAGGAAAATCAACGAAAGTGGGTCATGCCTCCTGACTGCCGATCGGTGTTCACGGATCCTTGTTGACAGTTTTCTCCCAGTTTGTCCGATATAGTGTTTAGAACTGTTCTTGCAGTTTCTTTTGTAGATGACGCTGCTCTTGTCCTTCTCCATAGTTCTCTCCTTGGGTTTTGACAGAAGTCCCCTNCTCAGACAGGCAATCGGTTTGTGGGCGACTTGGATTCCATACGCTCTGAGAAGTCTTGCTGTCATTTCCGAAACGTCCTTGATGTACGGCAGTATCGTTCTTGTTCCCGATTCGCCGTCTGTTTTTTCCTTATTTCTTTGAGCCAGAGTGCTTTTGATGAAGTTGCGGGGGTAGAAATTGCGAGAGAAACCTTTGAAGAGGTATCTTTCTTCTTTCTTGAGTATGTCGGTGCTGCAGTGCGTTTGGATTCTTCCGAACAGGGTTTTAATGCAGCATCTTTTGTGGCTGTGTGGGTGATTACTTTTGAAGTTTAGGATCTGATCTGTATGGGTTGCTTTGCGGTAGACCGTTGTCTCCAGTTTTTCTGATGGCGTTCTGATGATCAAAATGTTCAAAAACGCCAGTGGTTTATCCTTCTCGGTCTCCATTGTGAACTTGATGCCGTTGAATGTGTTGTTGATAATGTTGTACGTTCGTTCTAGTTCCAACTTCTTCAAGATAATGAATGTGTCATCAAAGTATCGAAGCCAAAGTTTGGGCATGATTCTTGGTAGTACCTTCTTCTCCAGCTTCTGCATTACGGCTTCCGCTATGAATACAGAAATTGACGATCCCATCGGTGTTCCTTTCATCTGTTCGCAGATTTCACTCTGGAATTTGAAGTACGTCTGCATGCATAGTTCCATGAGTTCGCAAATGACAGCTGGTTCCGTTGGTGGGTTTGGTGGGTGTTCAGT
>UZAN01040104.1:10710-24624 GCA_900618425.1 Echinostoma caproni | reverse complement strand
TGCCAGGTCCAAGTCGATTGAGGTGAACAAAGCGGTGACGTCGAACTAGACCATTATTTCGTCCTCTTGGATGTTGACATTTTTGAGCTTGTCCAGGAACTGCCTTGAGTTCATGACGCTATACTGGTGTCAGGCGATGAGCGGCTTCAGTGGGTTTCCTAATTATTTTGCCAACTTGTACGTGGCTGTTCCTGGAAGGTAGACAATCGGCCTCAAGGGAAATTCCTTCCTTGTGTATCTTCGACAGTCCGTAGAATTGTGCGATAACGGAGCTTTGGCTCTCATCCTCCAGTGCTCCGCTTTGATTATTTGATTCAGTTCTTCCAGTCGTTTCAATGTGGTATTGATTTTATTTTCCAGTTTTGCGATGGGGTCCGTGTCAATTCTGCGGGAACTGTCTGTGTCTTGGAGTAGCTGTCTGGCTTTTTGAATGTAGTCAGTTTGTCCATAACCACGGTAATTCGTCCTTCATCTGCTGGTAGGATGACGATATTATTGTCCATCTTCAGTGGTTTGAGTGCCTCGTCCTCGCGGTTCGATAGCACATTGGGTTTTTCTTTTCGTATCAGGGCTGGGACGGCTGTTTGTCGGATGGTTTGTTTCGCATCCTCAGGTATAGTGGACGCCTTGAGAGTTTGTTCCAGTTCCAACAAGTATTCCTTGTTTGTGGTATTTCTGACGTTGAAGTTGAGTCCTTTATTGATGATTCGTTTTTCGTCCCGTGTGATCACGCGATTGGAGAGATTTCGGACCCAGTTTTCATTTTCATCGATTAGCACATGACCCTCCAACTTGTGGAGCTTTCTCGAGAGTGCCAGTTTTCTTTTTCTTTTGACATTTTTGACGCGTCGACTTATTGCATCTTCAAGCTGTTCCATCTGCGGTTCGTTCAACAGATTTCGACAGCTCTCCTGTTCTTCTTGTATAACCTCCTTGCACTTGATAAGACGTCTGTGAGCATCCGAGATCATCATGCGCACCATGCACCTTCTGAATTGGTGTGAAATAATCCAGGCCTCCGGGTGATTGATCGGTGGTCTGTGGTATACGCTCCGTGGAAGTAGATTGCGCCGTGGGCGAACAGGCGAAATGGAATTCAGTTCATCGGAGCTACGAGAAACGATTTCCAATATTTTGTCAAACGCTCAGATGTTACAGGATTACCGTTTAAATCCACTAGAAGGCTTCACAACGTAACCCACTCATTGAAAGCTTGACTTCCTGGTGTCACACTGGTAATGTTTACACGGATTCTCTTCAAGCATGTCCAATAATGCTTACGATACTCCGACTGGGTAACACAATCCTCAATGAGCTGTATTGGAGCATTTGCCAGGGTCAGTTTCGTACGGTATTTGTCATACTTGTTAACTTCACGAAATAGAACGGGGTCTTAGACCTGTTGTATTGTTCTAAATAACCCCACAGCACAGATTTGAAAAAAAAACAATAGAGTTGTAACTAAGCTCATTTTTAGATATTCGCATTTAGATCAATAGGTCACAATGAACGGGTATTGATCAAATTAGCGTGGCACCCTGATTTTCATCATATTTGTTCTTCTCATTGCTTCGTTTTTCCGGCACCATTCACATGATTGAATATGACATTGCTCAAAATCAGACGCAACATGTCTGATATAATGCCCACTTATGTCTTTCCTATTATTATCCACATGCTATGTAAAATTTCTCGATTTCGAGGATGGTTGCCGGTGCATCAATTGTGGAATAACCAAGTCACCGTAGAAAAAGTAACTGGAATTTCGCTGATACAATCGACCTATGGTACGTTGTTCAGAAGCTGTGGCACACACGCGCTTTGCTGAGATCATCCGTGAAGCTTGATTGATCACAGTTGTCCTAAAAGTGTAACGTCTCGTTACAGGGTATGCGTCATCTCACAGGCTGGCCCACCACATAAATCCTCAGTTCATCCAATCAATCGTACACTGCGGAAGCACTATAGACCCAAGTTTCGCTCTCATTAGTGCTCGTCAGTAGTGTGAATCCACTGATTGGGACCGAGGCAGCTGAAGTGCTGCATCCGTCTTCTGTTTGCACAGTGGTGGGTTCATCATTTTGATTGCTACAGCTTCCGCTGTTTCCAAGTGACGTTTCCGAACTTGTTTTGGGGTACTTTGCAGATGCCTTTGAATGCTGAAACAAGCCTTTCCCGAGACTAATTTCAAAAGAAAAGACCATATGGCAGTACTGCACAATTTATGTCCAGGACGATTTGTCCGCTGCATCTCAACATGGTGCATACTGCAGAAAATACAATGTTTATATAGGGCTTTAACATAACAGCAAAGTAAAGCAAAATACATTAGAAACAGACAAAACATAAAAGAGGGAGGGGTAAAAGGACCAATGTCACCAGGGTAGGGAGAGACTAACATAAAGTTCTTTTTGCTGACACAGGGAGGGGCTTCCATCGATTAATCGCAACCGCGTCAGCAAGCCTTAGCAACTTTGAGACTTGTGACTTGGAGACCATTCGAAACGCTGTGCCTCGGTCGACTTGGTGTTGCATCATCAGCAGATGTCGAGCAATTGATGAGGACGGGGTCTTGTAGTTTCGACCGTCGTTTCTATGAAGCGGACTTTACCTTAATTGGGTCAGCTGATCTTGCGCCCACTTCGGAATATGATCCACCACCCCATCACTTTGAATACATCGTTGTCTGGCCAGGTGGCCCATAATTGCACTGGTTATTGCGTTTTTGCAATTCTTTCTCAGCAAGAGCACTAGTGAGAGCAAAAATTGGGTCTATAGTGCTTTCGCAGTGTACGATTGATTGGATGAACTGAGGATTTCTGTGGTGGGCCAGCCTGCGAGATGACGCATACCATGTAACGAAACGTTAAACGTTTAGGACAACTGTAATCAATCAAGCTTCACGGATGATCTCAGCAAAGCGCGTGTGTGCCACAGCTTCTGAACTAGAGTTTATTTGGTAAAATGACTCACAGACTACATATTGGTATTGTACTTTCATCTCGTCCATGTTCCATTTGTTAAGAATAAAAACGCTTTACCCATATCCATCAATATACAAGTATGATATTGGAAACTTAAATGTATTTCCAAACTGAGAGTGATGTTACACGAGTTTGATCAACACCTGTAAATCACTACTTGGGAATAAAATAGTCTGGGGAAAATATAAAAAGAATACTAGCAACGATTTCATCAGGGAACGGGAAATCGGATTCATCGTGATCATGTTTTTGTTACTTCAATTATCCCATCATCGAGGATAGCCGTGATACGGTGTGTGTGTGTGTGCGGGGTGGTTCGATGTCGTTAAAAAAGGCTTTTGGGTACACATAAAAGTGTGTGTAAATGAATCCTCCTCTGAATTCGATGTGGATAGCATCTGACAGTGAACATGCCTTGATACTCACCCGCGAACGGTATACGGACGGGGGGTCGGGAAGCTTCAGTCACGTTCACAGTTTGACTTCTTTTTCTGCTAGGTGTGCAAACACTGCACTGGTGAGTGACCTAATCGTTCCGGTGTTCGGTCACGCAGGGTGATGTTCACTCTGGCCGTTCGGTTTATGTACATTGTTCCACAGGGACAAGTAAGTTATTAAAAAGCCGATTTAGACCGTAGAGTTGGGAACTTGACCTTCAATCACAAACACAACTGGTTTGAACCTGGGCAATATACGAAACCTAGCAGACCTTATGTGTTGCGTTGGATAATCTTATTTTTATGACCTGAGCTGCCCCCATTCAATGGAAAAAAATGCACATGAACGTTTTCTTTTCCTTGGTGTTCTGTTATTTTTCATCTGTGCACTGAATCATTTTGTTGACTAAACTATCCGGATACCCGTTACATGCATAGAGATCGATTTCATAACACGGCGCTAAAGTTTCCCGGGCCTCCCCCCCCCTCGTTGTTCCGCACACACACCGTATCACGAGTAACCTTGATACGGAGATGATTGAAGAAATCACTACGTGATCATGGTGAATCCAATTTCTGGTCTCATAACAGAATCGTTCCTAATAATCCATGCTTTTATCGTATTTCATTTTGGTTTACTCAGACAATTTTATTCCCAAATAGTGATATATGGCAAGAATGCGATTTGATTATTGAAACAGCTCTATTCTTGTGCTAGGAGACATCGATTTTCTCCCAGATGTCAGGCTGTCTGATCTATATAGTTCGTGCTGCTAAGTGAACATCCAGGTAAGTTGTAAGCATTTTTAGACAGCTAGAATGTCAGGGTAGCCATTTTCGGTATGCGTTTGGCACCTTCAAAGTGTAAAACCTTCGTTCAAAACTGGGTTGGTCCAGCACCCAGTCTCACTCTAACTGGGGAAGTAATAGAGCAAGTGGATACGTTTTGTTGTTTGGGCAGCTAAGTCTCACTCGGTGGACGCATCACGGATGAAGTGTCCGCTCGCATACAGAAGGTTCGGTTGGCATTTGCTAATTTGACACATCTGTGTCGCCGTCGCGACATCCGGCTCTCTGGGAAGGATCGAGTGTATACTGCGGCAGTTCGGCCAGTCCTGCTGTACGGTGCAGAAAATTGGCCATTAAAACACAGGACAAGGATAGAATGTCGGGGTTCCAACACCGCTGTCTACGCAACATTGCACAAATCTGGAGAGGGAGCCAGATGAGCAATGCTGAGGTTAGGCACAGAGTTTTAGGTAACCGTGGTCTCTTACTGGAGCANATTGCGTTGGTTAGGGCATGTGTTACGCACGTCACCAGATAGGTTGTCACGGCGGGCGATATTCTCCGAGGCAAGTAGTGGATGGAAGAAAGCCAAGTTTGGTGAAGCTAAGACTTGGCACGAGGGTATGAAAACCCTAACCAGGAGTCTGGGTTACATAGGTCCTGCTAGGTTCCCTGGTTGGGGCCACTGTTATTTTATGTCAAACCTACACTGTGGGACTATTTAGATCATTCGAGCCGGTCACAAACTCCGTCGTGGACTTAACGAGTACGTTAAATTCCGTACGAAACTGGCCTTGATAGACGATCGAAGTGAGTTTATGAGGAGAAGTCATTCTGACCTTCAACGTTTCTCGAACTTTTCCTATTTTGTTTTAGATGGCATTTTATCTGAAGGTGACCTAGTTCCCGAGTAGGCATTTGCACCAAGTTTAAAGTTATCCGTCAAATTTTGAAAGACGGGTAGCGTAGTCCTCTTCGGAAGTTTCGTTTTTCAAATAGAAAAAACAAATAGGAAAAAGTTGCTTGGATGTTTATTTTTTCGCTATATATTTGCATACAATGCAAAGTTAATAGGCTTGATATACCAAGGATAGACTGAAATATTTTGTCGCTTCATGTCACCCAAAGTAGGAAATTTCTGTTTCTGAATCTTTACTTTTTTGTTATTTCAACTGGAAGAAAAATTCAAACATTTGCTTTTTTATTATTACATCATAGATGCGCAAATTTTCGGGATCTCAATGAGTGGTTTGCACAAGTGTTTTCACTCGAACCAGGGTCACAACGTGTCAAAATACTTCCAAAACCTAGCCTCAGTTAGGGATAAGACGGACTTTTTCAAGGGCTGATGAATACTGTGAATGGTAAAAATGTCACATCATGGAATAGTCCTCATGCAGCATCGTTTAACAAATGTCCGCTAACTTCTAACTCCAGCTGATGTTAGCCTTGTACCGCATTTGGCAACTTTACACCCAATTTGAGTGTGAATCGTGTTCATGGCTCACTGGATCTTTGAGTTCATGGTGTCTGTATCGTCGCTTTCAATTAGATTGTCGCCTACCTTTCTGCACGAAGAAATGTCTCTCATTTGACGGCTACAGACCACACATCGAAACTCCACCCACATCCGATTGTCTGAAACATTCTTCCACGGAAGAAATCCAGCCTCATACTGGAACCCTAGCATATAACAGCTGATGTCGAGGAGGCACGGTGGCGTGTATTGATTTTGCCGAGAAATTTAAATTGCTTCACTTATCTAGAACACCTCCGATTTGCCCCCGGTGATAAATACCCGATATTTGATGAACGAACTACGAGGAAACGAGAGACCATTTGTAAATCAAGTTCTCCCGAGAAATGCTTTGCAATGATCGTCGAAAACGAACCTTCGTCTTACGTAGGATGTTTATTGGAAATTATATATGCCTCAATATACATTGTGATTTTACATTTACTAAAAAGATTGAATTCATTCGGTTATCGCGCATCGTTCCGGTGCTGAGGTGATGCAAATTACTCCGGGCTGTCACAGTTTAGCAGAATAGACAGAGATTTGCGACAGGATACCCTTCGGCTAGTATTCGCGCTGCCGTAGACTATTCGAGGTTTTGTGAGCGTCCAACGACGGGGGTCAGTGAAACGTTGTTACGCGCAAGGTCACCGGGACACCGGGTGGCGAGGAAACAATAACAAACAGATCCTTCATGGGTTAGGGTTAAAGCTAAATCCACAAGGCAGCGCAAATAAAATCCCCTTGAGCGAAAAAGGTCCAGTGAGATAAAAACAATGGCAAAAGTCGCAGCTGATTGCATCTGTCATTTATCTCAATCCGCTTTGTAGGTAAAGTAAAGTGGATCGGCTAATTTCGGGCCAATTGTGAACTGAAGCGATTAGAGCCTCCTTCAACTCTCCTTGTCTACTCAAACGCTCGTTTTCCGTTCACCATTCCTCCAATCGATTGCAATCCCTGAGGTTCACAACCGTATTCTATTTCTATGCCCTCATTTTCCCAAACCGTATTATGTTAGTCATTGTGTCAAATATCGCGGTCTAATTATCATGAAATTTCCCATTATTCCTAGTTTGATCATGTGACAGCAATGAGCATGTCAATAATGAAATGGATTCACTAGTTCGCACGAGAAGGTGACATGTACCAAAGAACGTTCATAATTTTATACCGAAGAGAGTAGTTAATTTATTACAAGGGAGAGATTTTCTGAATATTCATATTGATTGACGACCGCATTGACAAACCGATATTGCGGTCGCCAAAACAATTCACGAATTTGCGGAACTGAGGACAGTTACCTTGAAAACGTCGTACCCACTGGTTAGGTAAGCGTTCATTATGTACTTTTAATTTTTAATGCGTGCTATACAACAGTATTTACACACACTATTTGCTGTGCATTCAAACTATACAAATAAGATGGTGTAAGATTAGCAAATGAGTATTGAATGCGGACGATTAGATGATTAGTCTCTCCAAGGGAAACAGTGGATCNTTGGTACATACACTTTTGATTCATCCACTAAAGTGTGCTTTTCTCAAAAAGCACATAAATATGTCACTACCTCCGAATGCAAGGATATTTTCAACGGGCCGATAACAGCGGGGACAATTAATCGTCCGCGTTATTCCGACCAGACACAAAGCAACGCAAATGGTGAACAGTATCAGAATGCTCGGTTTTCTCGTCTCGTTCATCGTCCGCCTCATCTGACACATGGGTAGCTTGCGCTTGCCGACTTACTGCTCGATTCACGGTTACACACACACACACACACACACAAACACCGCATCGCGTTCGGTAATCGGATAGTCGCCGAACTCTTGTTCACACACATAGAAAAAAGCACTCGTCCAATAACAACAACCATTTATCTCGAAATTTATATTCCAGAAAATTGATGTAATGAAAAATCATTTCACCAATTCGGAATATTTTTTATGCGATTGAAGTTGGTGGATTTTAAAATTTAGTGCTTCTACTGATCGATACAACTTAAGACGAATCCACATCAAAGTAAACGAGGAAGCCTAAAAACGTAAAATATCCAAGGGGGGGGGTACGATTAATAGCATTATTTTCTCTTGGAAGAGAGCATAAATTTCTACCATAATTGGTGGCAAATTCGTTCAATGCATAACGAAGAACAACAAAATTACAGTTTCAGCTTTATTAGGATCAATTAAATGCATCGTTTTATTGGTTGTTTAAACATTCTGAAGGTGACAAACGCAAAACCCGCGGAACACGAATGAGACATCCTGATCATCAGCTTCGGTGCTTGCGGTTCACGGGGCAAATTATGAAAGTACGGAATTCATTCGCACCTGAATAACCTGTAGGATTCGCTATCCGTGTTCGGGTTCAGTCGTGAACCCTGGCCTTATTTTCTATTCCTTTTCCTTCGTTTTATTAAATCTACAAATATACAATTTTTAGGAGGGATCTAAGCAACCAATCAGTGGGCTGACATTGAACCTCTCAATGGGGTAGTCAGGTGGTGCTGGTGGTGGGATTCGAACACACATCCCTGGGGTGATAATTTGGTGACATTACCACCAGGCTACCTCCGCCCACCTAACAACCCCTATATATGATTTTATGTATACATTTATCTGGACCTCAGGTCAAGCTAATGATTGTTAGGTGTCTAGGAAAACCGCTCATCAGGCCTGCTCAATCGATTTGGGTGATGATGGCTCTCCGGTAACGTCACCAAATTGTCACTCCGTAGGACGTGTGTTTGAATCCCATCACAACCACCTAATATAACCTATTGTGTGTGATATATGGCAGCTTTTTGATTGATCGCTTCCACGTTCCTGAAAATTGTATCTTTGTTTATTCAATAAAACGGAGTAAACTGAAAAAAAGAAAGAAAAAAGATTATCTAATCGAGCTGGTCAGCGACAGGTGAGCTTTGGTAGTCTTCCATTTGACGTATTACGGTATATGGGATCTGCCCCACCATCGTTACCTTATGTTTGCAATTTGTAATCCTCAGTCCACGGCTGACCAGTACTTATCTTAAGCCTATTGACTGACCAATGTTGCATAATAGTTAGTGACTTGACTCAATGGTCCAGTGGGAGAAGTCTCTTATTTGAACGTACAGTACTCGTGAACATCCTAGTTAGTGCTGACGGGAACCAACTTACAAAACACCGTTTGATAGTTCAAGGAAGGAAACTGGATCCAATGTTGAATAGTCGATTAGTTACAGATAGAAAAGAAAAACAAAGTTTAACAAAACGACCCGGACCCGAAGCTTGTTAACTGATGTGAATATAGTTTACATTGATCCTTTTAGTTGTTCTCACAGTGAACGCAAATGTAAATGTTTGCAGTGAATCTTATCTAGTAAGTTTGGATCGAAGTATGTCATGGTGTTAGCCTTGAAAATGATGCATTATGAACCATACCACACCCCATTGGTCCTGACGATCACCTAGTTCCTTTCAATGATTTCCATGATTCAACTCATTTTTCAAAAAACCTAGCAAACTGTAGCACTGACCACAGCTCGCATTGCGTTCAAATGAAAGCACTCCTTGTTTACACCCAGCACCATATGAGGTGTGCTATCATTGGATGGAACCGTTCAAATGAGCAACTAAGCAATTGGTCGTCTAGCGTCCACTCTGAGTGAGCCTAATATTCATTGTATGACAGGGACAGTAAGTCAGTATGTCAGTAAGTAAGCTCTAGAGAGTAAAGTGGAGAAGCATTTGGGGCCACAGGGGAATGCATTTGGTCAAAACTCAAGGCTGTGCAGGGTCAATGACCATCTTTGATCTGAGGGATCCTGCCTATGTATCGGGTTCGTGAATCCAGTTCCACGGTACTCAACATTTTGTCATCTGCATCATGTACACTAGTTGACAGGCAAAATTACTTTCTCCTTCCTCGAAAACCAGCTAATCGTAGACGAATTCAGGCTCTTGTTGTATTCTTTTTTCTCGTACGTCATTGTGACGATCACCTTAATGCAAAGCTCAAATGATGAAGGGAATAGCTAGAAAACATCTCTCACTCTAGCTCTAATGTGTTGACGGGGAACCCGGGAACAGAGCTGGAGTGAGCGAGTGATTGAAACAACATCAAACATTTTGCTTCCTCAAAAGCGGGATTAAGAAAATCACAAGGAAGGTGAACACTGGGTATTCAGCACGTGGATTGGTCATGGAGATTGGATAAAGTCAATCCTGGCTTGACATTTGTTCTTTGCACATGCTCAGATAGTCCAATAGTCCAATACCCAGTGATTGGGTGAGCAATCACGGCATGTTACGCACAGTTTGCGCAGTTTTACACTCCAGTGACGACTCATTCTAGTACATGGTTTTGTAAAGTGCCTGCTGTATAACTGCAGTCGGGGCTGGGCAAATTTAAAAGGCATGCACGAGACGAGACAGTTCTCCGCAATAAAAGGTGAACTATATCACAAGGAGGCTATCAAACCAAAACCGAACTGAAATCATAAAAATCAAGTAAACCACAGATGGATTAGGAATGAACTCTGTGTATTACACTATTTCAATGATTAAAACACAAGTGATGCAACAATGGTGAAATATTCTTTGGTGTCGGGAATGCAGCAATTCTCCAAAACGGCTAAACCACGGGTTAAACTCGAAACAAAGTCGACCTACTCTGTAAGTTCTCCTCTGTTCTCGATCAACTTTTCACTTACATCCCTGGCGTTAATCATACAGATGTTTGAACACGTTGATTGTTGGGGTAATCACAAGAAAGAACACCGTCACGTTGACATGGATACACTGCAGCTGTACACGAAAGCAAGTGGGTGATCAACGCAAATTCGGCCGGCTTCCTTGTGTAACTGCTTAATGTAAATGATGAGGAATCCAGAGCAAGTTGCCTCAAGTAATAACCAATGCTAAAGTACGTGCCACGCGCCGAACAAAACCAAGCCCTCACACGCTGAGAGAATCAGTGGCTGTGGGCGACTGATTGTTTGCCCAATAACAGCGTAAGCTTATTGTTGCGTGGCATAATTCGACCATTCGCGCAACTGTTGCCAAAGTCGTTCAAGCATCCACTCCGATATTCTCACGTTACTTCTCAGATTGAATACACTAGACACTTTTCGACTTCTCCTCGTAGTATCTTTTTTTACAAATAAATGTGGTTTTACGGATTTGAGCGTGAAACTGCCGAAATTATATTTTTAATATTGGGTTGTGTTGTGAAAAATGGAATGGATTGTTTGTGTCTGTTGGTTTTTCAATACTCAAACAGAATTGGACAACAATGCCGCTGACCGCTTTTTCAGTAACACATATTCAATTAAAAATCATGTAGAATAAACCGTCATGTGTCCCTAACTGATTCTAGAATCAGAGTGATCAGTGACATGCTATTCTGAGTTCCGAGCTCATCATCCTTCCTTTCTGGCAGTCGTCAGTATGTGACGGTTTCTAATTGGAGCGTGTGCCGTTTGGCAACACAGTGGTATGTAGTCCATCCTGATTGAACAAGTTAGTGATGAAAAATGTTTGTTTTCTCCAGTCGTTCGCATGAACTGTCGACGGCAATCCGCTTTCATAAATTCGACTTTACACTGGTAGGTTGAACACGTAAATAATGAGTACAGGTATTTTTAGACAGACACGGTAACTCTCAAACGCTTTATTTCTCGCGGTGCCTTTTCTGCTCTACTTAATTCGGAAAAATGTCGTGTCTATTAATTTTCCTTTGTCTCTATATCGGCAGTCGGCAATAACAGCTGATCTATTTAACTCGCGTTCGAGTGAATTACAATCACAAGTGCTAACCTTTTAAAGGTTATTTCAATGAATACCAATTCACCCTACCAACAGTCAACATACGTTCGCAATGGAATGCCTGAAATAAGTCGGTAGACCATACATTTTTGTCTTTCCCTTGTATACCGTAAATGTATCAATTTTCATCCCACAAATTTTGTCTTTGTTTGTTTTCATAACACGGATTCTGTTCGTCCTGAAACGTAATGTGTAGACAATGTGAAACTCACCCGGGACGAACGGACTTGGCGATTGACGCCCGAATAGCTAATACCGGGCCTGGCAGTGGAGCCAAACCACCTGCCCGACAGCTGATAATTACAGGCGTCGGAAAAAAGTCACATGCGCCTGCAATCGATTGCTGATGACTGATGGCCAAAGACGTCGCCACATGGCACATGCTAAACCTCTAATAGCAGCCATCGAATTGCATGCAGGCACGGTGATGAATCGATAATATGATGATAACAATCGATCAAGTGTAACCGCTTACCCGTTAAAAAAAAAGAATAGTTGCACCTATTTATTGTAAATAATTACGAAATTTGTTTGAATAAGCAACACAATCAATACAACATATGTCGCGATATTTTAGCATTTCTTTCAACCTTTTCAGTTGCTACAGCACAAAACAATTTGGTATTTATACAAATAGGTTTTGGTAACGGAAGATTGGCAGGGAAGCGGGCAAGAGAGTGGGTGGGTGAGAAATAAGTAATAAGAAGTTTAAAATAGGTCAACTCCACGGCCAGTGAACTGATTGGATCAACAAATTTGGGGTGCATAAAACGAGATTATGTAATCTGATTTGCAACGCCTCACTTACTGCCAACACATTTTGTATAACCGTTACATTGAAAGAGGAAGCGGGACCAATTATGAGATGGCTTGCAATTGATGACCTATTTAACAAAAATTCTCATAGCCCCTGTCTAACTGTATATGTCCGTTCACTACGATTTACAAATCCAATGTGTTATAAATGTGCTTGTTTGTTTTACGTCAGTGATTGTGAAGGGTAAACGAAATGTTAACATCTCGCGACATATGTTCTCTTTCGATCTTGATGCGATGGATAAACGGGACTCAGTGTTTCCATACGACATAGTCTCCTCCCGTGTATATTGAAATTCAAAACGCATTTTGATATTCTTCTTCAAGCAGTTTTCCGGCAAATATGATTGAATATTGAAACGTATTGTTGTGAGTTAGTTGAAGACGAATTTACCGCTAGATTTCAACTATGACCTTTTGAAGGAGCGTCTTCACTAACGTTTTAAGTTTGCTCGTTAACTTTTTAACTCCAAGTGAATCCGTTGTAACTTCAAGTGAATTCAACCAATGGCATTATTTTAGAAAACCAACAAAGTTATTGGTTCTTCTACCTTTCATAGACATGACTAATCCGAAATGAATGTGACCACCTGTGAAAGATATGATGAAGCTTGAACTATCCCATATCTTGTACCAGTATCCATTCAGTTACCTTAATGCGTAGACAGTCACAACAAACCGTCAGGCAGCAAGACAGATGACGTCGCCAGTGAAACTACCAGTATGCCATATTTAGGCGGTCTCTGGCAACCTGAGGTCATTTTCCGGGAGGAGTGTTTTATGGTTGCAAAATGTGTAATTGACTCTATTTGATCTGCCAAAGCGATTCTACGTCACAGCAATCTAAACTTCTGTCAGCGAGTGAAGTCAATGAATTCGCACACCTGACGAAGCCGAACCAGATCAATATAGCTATTCTGTACTTTGTAGGTTCTTCGTTCACTCCTCAGGCCTTCTGCATCCGATAAAATGCACTGTATGATAAATGAAATGTTGCCGACTCGGTTTTACCATTCTTTATTTTCTATCGCATATTTCGGCTAAGTTGGGCGTTGGTGGCCAAAAGCTTATGTCAGCAACTTGTGACCTGTGAGTCCCGGGTTCGAATCGCTCCATCACCGCCCGTATTCCCAGGCAACCTTTGCATGGCGGCAGCCCCCCTTCCCAAATGTGGACTGTACATTTGTATATTCAATAAATAAAAGAGGAAGTAAAAAGATATCTATTTATCAGAAAGTACAAGATTTTATTTCTTTTTCCTATAATTTCTGTTCAAATTCAAATTTTTGTCATGGGAAAAACTTACAAATACTTCGCTTATCAAATCCCATAGGGTTCGGAACACGATTCGCAAGATCACAGTTAGTCCATGAAAGTAAAATAACAATGTAATGTTTTTGACGAGCTCAAGAGAATATATTACGTAGTTGGGTGTTGAAACATGATGTTTGCCAGAGCATCATCAAGCTGACGCTTGAATGATACTAATTTTGGCGCACAGACCACGTGAGGTGTTAGAGAGTTCCATTTGCTGCACACTCTGACTGCAAATGAATAGCGC
>UZAN01040103.1:30493-68187 GCA_900618425.1 Echinostoma caproni | reverse complement strand
CTACTACTTCTACTACCATTACACTGTCACATGGAATAATTACCGTATGCTGAAGAACCACTACACCAAGCTGCTTCTTGTGGATAAAGTGAAATACCATGAGGTGTCAGCACAAATTCATTTCTAACCCATTCTAATCCATTCGGAAAGTAAAGTTTGGTATACCGGTACTAACTAGCGCTGGAAGAGTTGCAGCCACTCCAATGGAAGAAGCGGAAATGCTGAAAATTCATTATTCCAACGTATTCGCAGCACCGCAGTTTGGAGGTTTACAACTACCCCAACGGTTGCATCATCTCCCACATCCTCCACTCACCTAATTATCATTTACTGCTGAAAACGTCAATTTCTTGCCTATCGTACGTGCAATCACCTCCCTTTACTTTTTCACCGTTGTTATCAGGGTGATTTCCCTGGAGGGGGCTGCACATTTTCACTCGGGTCTACTTTCGTCTGCTTTCGATCATAACCACCGAGTCATCCTTGTTAGGTGACGGTAAAAATCGGTCCAGTGGTGGCATTCAAATTGTCCTCATTTATAGGGCCGGTGATCTGAATAGATGGAATTCTTCCAGTGATCAACGCTTCATATCCAAGTGCAATAGAATAGAAAAGTGGTGCTTTAAATGGATGATCCCCATTCCTGGCTGCACAGCATGAGTTTGGATTCATCCTTTACGCTCACTATGTGTTGTGAAAACAAAAGCTGTGTAGTAGAAAATTCACATTCATTTCTCACACAGGATAACTCACTGTTAAATGCTTGATCTGAATTTGGATGGATAGAAATAATTAATGAGATTGAATAGACAAATTTTCATCACATATATCCGAGTAGATTGATTGTGACACTATATCAACTGAATTGGATCGAATGCAGTGGTGAAGGATTTATACATCCAGATACACTTACTTTGACCTTCTCCTAAAATAAAAAAACATTCGTTATTATAATTTGACGAGAAGCATTAAACTGCTCGACGAGAAACCAGCGTTGCATTGTGATTAAGATACCGACATATCATTCACATTTCTTTAATATTCTGACAGAATTTCGACAGGGACGAATCACGAAAAACTTTCTATGACGGAACTCAAGCTAGGCCATGCATGAGAAATTAGAAAATAGACATACAATGGGAGTGAGAGACCAGTGCGGTTTGCAGTGCCCGGTGTTGAGACTTACTACTCACATATGTGAGTAGTATGCAAAACAGGGCAGTTAGTGGTTTCCTTCAACGATCAAGAATTAACAAGGCTACTGAGAGCAAATTGCTAGGTCTCAAAGAATAAATATCAACTGTTCTATTCATTACCCGGTGTGCTGCCGGAAACTGCGGTGTTATGTTTCAGATGAGATTTCTGTGTTATGTATGCCAACTTAGTGTTATTCCAACTGTAATCAAAAATAATCAACTGTCCTCTATCGAGCACTTCCTTGTGGAATTATAACAGCAGTAACTCGACAGTTAGTTGGAACACAAACATGGTTAGGCCTTGGTGACATTGTGATCCGTGGAAACCTAACGATGTTGCACACAATCAGGCAGAGCTTGGATGAAACCATGAGTTCACCGGACAATGGGGTAGTGGGATTTAGCGTATCTGGGATACGCCTGTAATCACCATCAGTTTCATAAATAACGCGCCTTTCAATGAGGCAATTTTCCAGTATTGCCCGAGGGATTGAACAAACACGGGGAGTACGTAATAAAGACCGACAATTTCATTGCATATCCCATTGTGGAGTTTTGTTAACTTAACGGTTAACTCACAATTGCTGAAGAGTATTGTATTGGATGAATTGATAAACTACTGAAACTCGATTTTCAAAGCTCGGGTGGATTGAACTGGTTTTTTTCCATTCGATGAGGTCGGCAATTCGTTTTCCAATGTTTGTCATCAGCCGAGTGGAAATTCTCATTCCTTGTGGTGTAGCGGTTTTCGTTTTTACCCGTTCGCTTACATATGATCTCCAACACTTGCGCTTCAACCCGACGAAGCTGGTCTAAATGATTGCAACTCACAACCCCCGTCCTCCATTCACTCAACCCCTAAACCACATTGCTTTCATCACTCGTCTCTTCCGGGACACATCTGTCTCCAATAGATCCGGTTTGAAGATGATGCCGCATTTTGTTTTCACAGTAGGAGCAGTCGATTTTCTTTGCATGTGTCCCGAAAACTCAGACCTGGCGTGTTCATCCAGGCCAAATGTGCTTGATCACCATTTTTTGAGTGCATCTGGCAACCATTGACATATATGGCTCGTTTTTTCTCACAACCAACCTGTTTTTGAACTATTGATTCGACCGTTGCATGGGCATTAGGTTGGCGGTTTAACTTTAGATAAATTTATTTGTCCAACACATCACAGTTAGTGATCATTATGTGCATACAGAGAGCATGCGATAGGCAACCTTTGACTATTTTTGAAGTGTAGTGCGATATTAGCGTTATCGGTCAAAACAATTTGAGAGGTTTTTCGATATGAAATAACACAGAAGACAGATTCTTCTAGACTCACTTTGAGCAGCCAGATCTGTGTTTGTCAGAAGATAAGGACGTAAAACAGCCAGCGTTAGCCAAACAATATTTTTAGGTATTAATTACAACTATAGTGATAGCCTTGACTCCAACTGTCTAAATTGTGCATGTAGCTGAATGTGTTTCACCAGTAAAGCAAGATAATTCTCAGCAATAGAAACGTGCCTATTTCGAACGTGGAGTCAGAAATGACTGAGAGGAAAGGGACTGAGTGCAGCAGTGCCCTTGGCACACACAATATACGAAAAGAACGTACCTTCAACAAATCCTTTGTTTTTATAAAAATGTAATGGAAAGTTGAATACATGTGAATATATTTGGGATTATATGTGGCTGACTAAAATTTAGATCTCACACAGCATGGTTATGTCCTGCTGTAATAAAACATTGTTTGTGTACACTTAAACTAAATGGTGAGTGAATAATCAAACTTATATAGCTTGTGTTTTTGTTGACATGAGGTGGCCTAACGCCGTAAGATTACATCATTCATTGATTCATTTACAGAAGCCCCAAGGAATGCGATTAGCATGGGTCAATGAGGTCAAGTGCAGACAATGAATAGCAATGTAAACGCTGACTAGACAGTCGGATTAGATCCAACGACTTATTCTCAATCATGCTATAACATACATTGATGGCCCTTTTTCGGTGTCTGAGTGTTTGAAATTCAGATACCTACAACGGACGCAACCCGAAGTTCTGGGTTGCACATTCCGCATGTAGACACAAATGACCAAAGGAGACGAACACTAAGACAAAAGTTCAACTGTAAACAGGGAAATCAGAATCCGATCAAACGCACAATCAGATTTGCTACAAACCAACCGCTTTCGTAAGTGGTTAATCCCTGAGGTTTTAGTGTAAGGTGTTAATGAACGGTAACCAATCCGCAAAATTATTATACTCAACTTTTATACTTGAGTGAATGAATCAGATAGTATTTTGGACAAAATAAGGCCAGAGAACGATCGAAGTTTTTGATTACATCAAAATGAGTTTTATGCCACGGATATGGTGTTTCCTTCGCAAACATCTAGAATTGGTGAGCAACCATGGTTAGGGTAGTTATGATTATTATTTTGTCCCAACTGGGTACGAAAAAACATGATAAAACAGCTGCAAGGATGCTCAATTCACAACCGGTTTTTTATCCGTTCCGTCCTTCCATTTCGGCAAAGGTTTTTGTAAAACCAGTTGGGAACATTAACTTTCTACAAATGACTAACCGATTTGTTTTATATTTGTGAGAAAAGAGCGCAAGCTCTATTTGTTCTTCTTGCGGACGTTGCGTATCAGTGACACACGGTGATGTAACTTACGTTCAAAAGCAGTTTCTTTAAATTGATTGGAGATATAAAACAAGTTTTGTTGAGTTCAAGGAACTTGATGTCAATTTACTGGCAATAATCGCTTAATTTCTTAGCAATGAATAAAATCAGTGAATAAAATGATTAAAACTCACGATGTTCTTGTTCTGCGCGACGCATTTGATGAAAGAGTATTATCGCACATTTTTATGTGGATTAGAAATGCAGGCCAAGCTATCTGACAACAACAACAAAAATTATTTGATGTTACTAAAAAGGGTCATTTCTTATTATTAAATGAACAGTAGAAATATAATACCAGCACTGTTTCCAGGTAAGGCGAATCAAAACTCAGGTCGAACGCTAGAACTCGGATGTTTTCGCTAGACAAAATCAATCAAGCGTTATCGTCATTGTCTGTATGGGACAATCTAAATTCTTTATCAATGCTGAAACAGGACTCTCGTTGTGATTTATGCTTAAATCGTAGGTCTGTGAGTGCGNCGGGAGGGGCGCGACTGTGTGAGAAAAAAATACCTGTCCAGCTGATGTCAAGTTAAACAGAATGAAACTTCTCGTTCAATCGATTACTCGAATCCTTTCGTTCAAGGCACAGCATTGTACGTCCAAAGACTGGGCAACGGATAATTGCACCGGAGTGGTAGGTTGTTCCAAAACTCCCATTCAATATCGATGAGGTAATCGTGTTGTTAGAATGTTGCCTAAGCTCATTCATCAATGCAGTCGAGTAATCTTCTTGCGACAGAATACCGGTTCCTCCTGTCAAAAGACCGCTTCCGCAGTAAGTCAAACGTCATCAAATGAAATAATTCATTAGATTTGAGCGACAGATTAGATGAAATAACCAAACACATCCCTTTAGGGGTCAGTATACTGGAAAGCGAACCACACTCATACGGTGTAAATCAAAGGTATCCCTAACGCCGCGTACCAGGTTAATGGATTGTTCGTCACATAGAAGAGACTAGACTAGTAAAATTGACCACGAAGTTCAACGGATTTCTTCACACCAAACTCTTGGTTGGTCTACGATGCAAACCCGAAGAGATTGCGAGCAGAAAGAAATATTTTTAACTCCCACACTCTCTCCACTGAGGGAGCAGCAACTTTGCCATACGCAACTAGCGACGGTAAGGGGAACTTAGTATTATTCTCTTTACTTTGAATGTAGTATATATGTGAAAAGATACGGCGAAATGTCTCCTACATTCCTTGTGTAACGATTGGTGGCTGTGTCCTCTATTCACGAGTATACACGGTATCAGATGAGTCAACTCAAATGACATTAAGTTCCTACCTGTTATACACACAATGACCCAGTCCAGGAAGGACAAAGTTGATGAGCGTTGTAATTCAGCTAATTGTCAGTGGGGCTTGACAAGTTCTTACCACGCAGGTAACCAGTAATGCTATTATTAGACTCAAGTCGAACTTTCTTATATTTGAGTACACCTGTTTGATACCGAGACTGGTTCGGAAACATTTTGTTCATGGAATTTCTCTGATATAAAACCTAAATTTCCTGTATTTCACTGCACTATTTTATTTCGCTACTGGCCTTCGACAGACAAAAACTTCGCATTAGTAGATGTTTAGCTGACTGCACTTCAAATATAGTCTTCCTGCACGATTCCCAGTGCAACCCGTCAATAAACCACTCCTCAATCACGAGACCCGAGGAACACTATCATCACAATTTATCTGCGGTTGACTGAATACAGTGAGAATCATGAGCTGAAAAATGTTTTCGGAAGACACACGAATGAACAATCTGCCTCAAATATTTTAAGCTAGTCTACGTACTTTTAACATGGATTTTGGAGAAGAACATCTTTTACAAAGCCACAATTCCGAATGTTTCATTTCGAAATGCTTAAGGATAGAAGTCACTTTTATCTGATTAATATTGCGTAAATCACCCCGGGGAAATTATAATATATCCTTCATACGTTAGGCCCTTCTGTACGCCTCGCTTGTGGTCAACCCGGCATATGCCTGATCAACAATATCAGAGGAAAGAATGCACTTGAATGTGTGTTTTCTAGTGGTAAGTAGCTATCTGACCCCCATAGGATAGTGGAAGTCTTTCCGTATCCATTTTGTGTTTTGTTTGTCAAACAACAACTGAACGTTCTCTCTGTGGTACCCTGTCATGCTTTATTCCTGGTGGGTTCTGACTTGCAATTTACCTGCCCATTTTAGTGCGACTGACTGCAGAATTGAGTAATTTGTTTCAACCAAATGCCTAGAATTAGTGGAAAATATATGAATTAGGAGATAATGAAATAGGTTGATGTTGCTTCAGCGGTTCACGTTTTTGTCTTTAAGTCTTGTGCTTTTAACATTAAGATTTGAGGTTTTCATTTTGCTGCTGTCCGTTTCAGCGATGGGGTCTTAACTAGTTCACCTCTTAGAACTCAAAGAACTAAGGTTGTCGTTTTCTATCTGAGCAAAGTAGATACTGGTAAACATAGGGGTCATAACATCTAATTTTCATCAAATTTTTGTGTATGATAAATAGGGCTGCAGTCACAAAAGCACTCTGATGTTTTGTGGATATAACTCACTCTGTCGTTCCAAGTCTGTAATTGTTTATAGAAGCACGGTTTGCACAGGTGGTAAGTGGGTGTACAAATATCTTAGTGCCTAGACGAGCGTTAACTGATACATAAATATACAAACACGCAAGTAGTTAACACAGACATGTTTTTTTTGTAGTATGCATGAGCTATTGAAAAACCAAACACCTAGTATGAGATTAGACCAGCACTGCAAATGACAATTTGGTGACAAAAGTTACAAATGAAAGAAAGACTTTTGGTTAACCGTGGTACGGACGTAACTATCAATATTCCCCTTTTGTCCATCCCCACGGGAACTTGAATATCGGGTTTTAAACAGATGTGAACAATTTAAAATGAACAAATCACATTGCGGAACTTTGAGTCCACCCTCTGTTTTTTCCTTGGTTTTCTTCGGTTTGACTGGATGATTAGAAGTTTCCAAAATTCAATCCACTTATCCAGTGAAAGCAAAATGTTAGCAATTTTGGAGTACCGCCTTTTATGGCACATCGGGAATTGGATCATCCTGCTCACAAACCATAAAGATTGTATAGTTAGAGTTTATCACAGTGTACACACTAGGCGTTTTGGAACTCACTGTCAAAATATTCTGAAAAGGAATTTATATCGTTTTGAGGATTACAAATCAAGACTATCAATTCAAACCTGGACAATGTTCCGACCGTACTAACTTTATCGCAAGGCAGATAAGGTTCATGTGGATCTGATTGTTGAGGCAGAAGCGTAAAACACTTCCAACCGAATGGCGTCAAAATTCACAGGATAGACTGAGCTTTGAAAATGTAAACGAATGGTATCAATACTCAATTTTATATTCTATTACATCCAGATACAAAACCTTCAAGCGGACTGGTAAAATAACGCAAAGGAAGTGGAGGAAAAATTAATAATAATATTTTTAAACTACGACTTAAGAACAACCGACTGAGATGCGCACACGCGCTGTAGATGCAATTGCTGGGCAAATCAGAGGGTGGCTTGTAGTATGTTAAAATTGAGTAATTGGCGGTTTTTCGGTAAAGTACACGGGGTCCCCATAACGACCGAATAACGCATCACTCTCGTTCCCCTGAAGAAGAACAAAATTCGGCGAAAGAATTTAACAGCACGCAATAAAATCGGCCAGATACTGTTTCTTCTTCTACGAAAACAATTTTGCATTTGCCGTTGATCTGCTTCCAAATACGAAGGTGAGATAGATCAGTTGTGACAGAACACCATAAAGAACATGGGAATAGGTTTTCGTTCATCTTTTAATCTCATCTGCAGATCACTGGTAGCCAATACATTGCGTCTCTAGAAGTAAATATTTTGGTATGTATTTGGTTAACTAACGAACTCCCAAGAAGTGAAACCCACACCCAAGAGCATCCAGAGTGCCTGGTGTCTCTCTAAATAGTCGCATGGGCCAATCCAAGCTTGATGCTCTAAATATTTACCAAAAACTTCCTAGTCACGAGTATCCAGATTGTAGTTATGGTGCAGCACGAGACGAGAGATTGTTTGGGTGTGTTTGCGCGCCAGATACCCAACAAACAGTAGTGATTATCCCCCTACAGTTAACTACTACCAGTATTGTAAATAGTCGACATGAGAATCCTATTTATATAAACATGACTATTTCCAGGGTCCGCAAATATGTGGATCCATGGTTTCAGCGAAGTGTACGTGTGGTAGATACAGCATGAGAAAATGTTTGGCCTTCCTCGAAGGTATTTTTAGTTTGTCGATTACCTGCGGGCATGCGACTCCTGAAGGACTGCTCAGAATTATTTTGTGTTCAACCACAATGCTGCAAATATTATATGAAACAATCCTTCAAGTCAGCCAAATGGTGCTCAAAATAACAATTGACAGAAGAATGTTCTCACTTTTGTATTCCGCAGCTGAAAATTGTTAAACGGGAGGGGGGGGGAAACAAATTCCAATAATAACCAAACGAGGCTTGGTTGAATGTTCGATCCGAAATAGGTGTACCAAAGAGAACAACCATTAAGATCTTTATAATGCCACTTGAACGCCATAATATTACAGCTTGTGAATTTAGTTCAGGAGAAATTCCGATTCCATCCTCCCACTTTCAAACCGTACATTGTTTACGGCATTGCGACACACGTTGTTGAAGCGTTACATAAAATTTAACTGGAGTGTACCAATTTAAAAATGATACGAATCCGATATGTCAACTTACCTATCTCGTCCGCTATAATTGGTACATATTGTTCGAGGATTAGCAAGCTAATCAAACAAACCCGGGGATTTGCACATATTCAATATAAACAAACGCAGTGTTGAACAAACAACGTTTGGCGGTGCGTTAAAAAAAAAACTCGTTATGTTTTGCACAAATCCCAACTCGCCAAAGTATAATAGAATTTTGAAACTTGAATTTGAAACAAGAAAGAGTTGATTTGAAAAAGCGGTGTTCCTGGGATATATTTGCTACTTAAACACGGATTCGACAGATTAGCAAACAGGAATCATTTGAGCATTTGAAACACGTATTTCAAATAGATTACACATAAGCATGTGTTTTGCAGATTAGAATTCAAACTCCCAGCGAGCCTAATATTAGATGGAAAATTTTTATTGATTTTTTTGCATTCATATGGAGCTAGGAGGTTTTAGAAGATGACGTCTAACAGATGGAGCTGGAACGAATTTAAGAATAATTCGTCTAAGAAATGAAATAGTTAATGGTTATTTGATGGTAGATAGAAATTTCGTTAAAGATGTTCTCGTTATTGTTCATGCAAAGTCGCATAAAATGGACTTTGTGCACTGTATTTTATGCGCAGATCCCGCTTCAAGGAAGTACGCGTAATCCCCACAATTGTTGTACCGTTTAAAGGAATTTTGTATAAAGGTCATTGAACAGCAGCTATCTTGTTTAAATTGAGTCTTATAAAAAGCGCTTACTGCCACTGATGTTCTTCTGTGTTAGTAGCCCATATCTCTTTTTGCATAAACTCACAAAATCGATCTCAATTTTGAGTCTTTCGTTAAAAACATGTTATCTATAAAATCTTATATTAAAATCTTTGCGGTAGCTCTTCTTGCTTGACCTGTTATGAATTTCCTCCTGAGATGGCTGTGTTGCTTGGACATCAATGCTCCTGCAATTCGTCACCTAGAACTTATTATAAAAGCAGCATATTTGTGAAGCGCAAACTTTCGGGTTAACAAAGCTTCTTAGGAGTGTGGTGTTGAAGCTCCTTTTCATCACTGTTATGGCACTAGTATCAAAATTTGGCCTTTTAGCCCAAAGGTATGAATCGAGGTCTTCCAACCTATAGGTCAACACACCAGCAAAGTGTCCGATCGTGAATGGTGGGAGAGTGAAGAATAGTGCGTCAAATGTGACGATGATCTTAGAGGAACGATCAACTTTACAAACTGTTTTGAGTAGGGGCCATAGGTGGCGCGGATAACTAAGCCTATTCTGTTCACTCTACTTTTGGTCGTGATGCAACCAGAAAACCGGGGACCAAAATCCTTCGATCACCACGTTCGCCGTCAGTTTTGGCCTTGCGAGGTGTGTAAAATCAAGCGATTAGTGGGTTATTGGTCACACGTAGACAAGACGTCATGCAGATAAGATGAATGGTTCTAAAGAAATACCTCAGGTACACGTTTATTCGTACAGTAAACTGAAGTTCTTGCTAACCTTTTATCCTCGTCATGTACGTGAATAATCTTGTATTCATGGAACAGTGTACTATCAGATGCATTGTTTTAGCAAGTGAATGATTCTGCGATAACAAATTAATCCCCTACTGCGATTTTTACAATGTCAAACAATTTTATGTTGAGATAAATTTCCATTCGGAAGCAACCATATTCTTGCAATTCACTATTGCTACAAAATAGTTGCTTAAAACTTACTTTTGGCGCTCTCTTTAAATGAACAAAGCGTGTATGTTTGTTATCTACCAATTATGTGATTTCATAGTTAGCATTATTCACCTGCAATATAATTTATCCGTGCTTTCGGTATACTAACTGCGGATTTGATCGATTTTTCATAGAGATATATATGAACAACTGCAGGATGTGAACTGTCCTCTGGCTCCTTTGAGAGCTTATTCACAAACGGTTGGTATGAAGTATGAACACAATGTGAATGAACTTACTCTTTTGTTCCCAATCTAAAACAGAAAAATAACGCAGGGATTTTAACACGGGCGAACACACATTGAAAGAGTTCAAAGTTTTCTCTCCAGAACAGTTTTTGGATCATACCCTTCCAAAGCTAAGCGTGATCTTGAATCCAGCTGGCGTCCAACAGCTGAGAGAACTATCCTCTTATTAGCTATCAAAGATGCCAGCACTCGGCCAAATTGAAAGCGGTGCCATATTCTCCAGTTGATTTTACAAAATTCCATTACAGAATGTGCAAAATGTATATTGATTTTTTTATTAGTCTTTTGGTGTTTGACCCTCTGCGTCTTACTTCCCAATCAGCAATAGGGCATCTGTTCCGTTTGCAGGAATGGTCATATCTTATCCACTGCTGAGTTTACGAATGACCTGTGGTATGTCATTCATTATCTCCTTCGCCACAGTGATTCAATTTTTGAGTGTTTCGAGCCGCTCCACAGCACTGAAACACGAGGATGTCACAGTTTCAGGCTCTTAAATGACATTTTGCTTCCATTGTTGTCAGGTGAAATGGGGATATTGTTTCTGCTCTCCCTTTCAATGGTTGTGCAGATCACTAATCCCTACTTTCCCAATGAAATAATGGTGATCACTGCTAAAAAGATAAACTATTTGTCACTTACAAGGGTTTCTTACAATGGTGAACATGTCATTGTTTACGAGTAATCAGAAATCTCTTCTTTTGATAGTTTTAAATTCTGTGGCCGAAATATAATCAGCTGCTATTTGTCCAAATTAAGTCAGTCCACCAATGGGCAGTCAAACCTCACCTTGAAGATGTTCTGAAACGGGATGGGATTGAATAGAAAAGGGGAAATATGATAATTGGAACCCAAATGTAAGCCCACATATGAAAACGTCAGTGAAAATAATTGAGTTTAGCACATCCGGTTGGTATTGCTCGCACAACGATTGCGATACATCTTACTTATGATACCAATATACTGATTTTATTACCATATACCAGGTGTGCATTTGTGCTCACGTATCCTGTCACGGACACAGTTCCAGTAAAACCCTTTTTACGATGAAAATTCGTCATCATCATTGGCCATTGATTGATTTGATTTGTTCTGGCGATCAAACTGTAACCAACTGAGCAGAAAAAATATAGTACTCACACTCCGACCTGTCGATAAAACTTACGCCTGTGTTCGGTCTCTGTGATGAGGAAACAAATAATCTTTAGATAGATATGCACCATGAATCTGAGTTGCAACAGCAGGGCGGGCTAATTTTCTCCGGCAGGAATGATAAAGTATGGGAACAATTTTGACTCTAATTACATCATATTAGAACAACGTCGGTTCATGTGCAACCCATAGTCCGACCTTAATTTAAACCGTTTAATTTGCTGATACCGATGTGTCTTGGACCAAGGTTTGAGTAAGGCTGAAGCCACAGATTTGATGACAGGCAGCTTCAGCGGCTTACGATTGATCCCTACGCCCAAACTGGCGCAGAGTTGTGTGCTTAATTACTCAAAATCAAGGGACTTAGGTGTTTGGTATCCTTGATCAAACGGCAGGTCTCAGTGACTCAGTTCACTGTTAAATACATGAGTGAGTAATAGAAAAGTGAAGCTAAACACGATGAATCCACAGAGACGACGATGTGAGCGGTCACTTCCGATTCGTCCACTCTGGGGGAAAGAAATAGCAACAGTGATGAAGAATTTAATAGTGCCAGTTAAAAGGCTCGTACGTTGCTAAGATTCAATTAACTTCATTTTTTTAAGATGTAAAATGGAGATCGATAAATTCAAATGATGCTACTACGTGCGATGAGAGTGTTTATGAAGGGAATGTGTTCAGCCAGTCGACAGGAGTGAATGCAAATTTGTTTCTTAGAGTGATTGTGATTTGAGCACAATTTTCTAAAGAATAGTTTGGCAAAGATTCAGTTTTATTAAACGGGGAACAGAGATATGGACATGTGCTGAGTGAAGCCTCCGAGATACCGTGTTTCAGTTTGTGGTTACGGGACCACGGATAAAATGCCATAAGTTTCATAATTTTCCAAAGTAAAACACTTGTACTCTGTTGTCACCTTGCCCATATCAGATGCACAGGTTAAATAACATTAAGAGCGTACACGAACATTGAAATAAAAACGCCCATTGCTTGCTTTAAAATAGTGAAACTTATTACACAGAGCTTCGTTAGTAACTTGCCTAGTCTTTCTCCTGTAACGTAATTTATTTAAAATGTATTACGTTAGACTCTAGTTCAATAATTATGTATCGATCGATTAAAATAGAATATTAATTATATCACAACGGGCAAGGATGAATTTTCTTAAGCTGTGAAAATTTCGGATATTCTGCTTCAACAAAATGACATCAAGAGCGTGGGCTCTATCTGGTATTATTTCTTGTAAAACTCATTTTTATTAGCTAACTCAAATTTACGAAACATGTTTACACTTTTTTTCCAAAGATTCAAAGAACAGAATGGACCCGAATTTGTCGAGCGCAGTCAAGAGACTTCGTGCTTAATACCATCCACCGATACTCGGTCATGTATTTACATAATAGCGCTGAGTTCGCAATGTGCGACTACCATGCCCTCCTTCGTATACACACACACACACAGACACACACATTCATCGTGCTCGCCATTGCTGGCGAATTTCATACCACCTATGTGACTCATTCTCAAGCCATGAACTCACGGGACCAGTTCAGGCGCAGCTCTGAGAACATGTCTCACTGGTTTGCTTAGCTTTCGATCCAGTATCCCCTTTGGGTCCCAAAAAGTACATTTCAGTGAGCAACAAACTGAGACCTTCTTGGTATTTCGGACAACCGCAAGACTCCGGAATATTGCTACGGAATTCAGTATCATTACTACTGCATAGGTAAATAAGGTCTCAACCTTGAGGGTTGTGATTACTGCATTCTTTCACATTGTCATGTTAACAGTGACCTCAAACAACTGAATTCACTCTGACCCTCCTCAAGATTTGATTGGATCATTTTCCGCAATTAGCGCAATTTGGAATCCCTCAACCTGACATTAGACAATCTGATCACTCGGCCGTAATGCTTGTGATACTCCAGCTGTCACCTGTAGTCCAGTCGTGTGCTGATGGCACTCCAGCTGTGAACAGTCGAAATTCGCTGGGTATGCTAACAACTCGCTACTGTAGACAATGTGTGGGTTCTCGCTCGGGTCAGCTGAGCAAGGATCACATCGCTCATTGCCACTGAACTATCCGACCGATCAATAAATGAACCCTATCGATTGTGTGATTATCCGCCGAAATAGGAGGAGGAGGATAAGTTCTGAATCCGATGCTGCTTAAGTGTTGCTAGATAATCACCACAATATAATCAGTAGCGCAGCAATGCGATATCTGGGAAATCGGGAATGGAAAAATTCTATACGATGATGACATATGTACATATGTGAATGCGTCTGTATATATCCACTGCTAGGTTCTGTAACAGAATTTAAAAAGACACTGGTAATCACGGCCCTTCCTCAGTACGGAATAATTAAGAAACGATAAAATATGATAGGAGAATCGGTTCATTAGACTGGGGGCTTATTATTTACAGCGAACTATAACAATCAATCATCACTGACACCATCCGATGGAAAAATATCTTTGTTTAAAATTGCATGGAACAGGATGTCTACACAATTAAATACATAACTATTTTTTACTTCATTTCAAAAGATTTTTATAGGTGGATTAACCGACCATATTAGAGTAGTTCGGATAATGAGGGATGATTGCTAATTGCGCACGTGTTAATCGATCGAATCTATCAAGATTGATCGGATGACGCTACGTTGATCTTGTTCGAAGCTAATGAAGATGAGAAAAGGGTTTTCTTTCGCGCCTGTACAAGTTGTATTCGAAATTGTTCCCTTATATGTTTACATGTACATATACTACATCCGGTTGCGGATATCAATGTATTGCAATCGAAAGAAAGAATGGCACCATGACAATAGACAGACAGTTGAGGAACTGCTTACGGTCGTTTGTTGTATCTGTGCAAGAAAAGTGAAGTTATACACTGAGACGATCACTATGTCAGGTCATGTAGTTCGACAATCAGAACCGTAAAAATGATACGAAATTCTGTAGCTTGTAGCAATACCGTTACATTTATTCCGGTTGAATGCCTGAATGTTGAACTTCAAGGAGCTCTCAGTTATATCTGCGGATGCACTTCCCCGCAATAGCATTTATTATTTGATGAAAAATGTAAGTGTGGTTGTAATCAGATTTAGTCTTCCTCTGATCTCATATGTGCAATTATTCAATTGCGCTGTGCCCAAAACGGACCACTGGGTGATTATCAAAATAATTGGTATAATCAATATCGTATATCTTCGAAGATTGCATTCTCAAGTCTTTACTACCACGCTTATACGATCCATCATAGTTCATCAGCTAATCTAATCAAATTGGTTCAGTGTTAGACGCTACCACGGATTTGTATATGCATATGCTTCCAGGAGATCCGCTAGCGGTGCACGTAATGTTCGCCTGAATCGAACAGGCCTCACGGCATCCGCCATTAGCCATGATTACAAAGAACAGTAAACATTCATGCGTGTTTCAACCTGAAATACGGATGCATCGAAAAACCTTTGATTACGTTCTTAAGATACATTTTCTCAAATGAAAAAGAGACTAACAATCGATCTCCGTTTTCAAATATTATGTTACCATGTTATGAGAAGAAGCATAGGCCATAAGTTGACATGGAATGAACAGTATGGAGATTCTTATAGTAGTTACATTAGCCTTAGGAGTTTATCACCCACAACAAACCAAACATGCTCGCACGACACGCTGTGCGAAATGTCAAAAGCACTTCATGGAATTGCATTAGGGATCCAATGCTCCGATGAATATTACTGGTCCTCTTTGGGAAGTATGAACAAAACCGCATAAACAGAGCGAAGAGAAATTAAGCTCATTATCTCTACTATCTTTACACAAAAGAGGCGTTTCAGTGGAAGGGATTGGTCACCCTCAGTGAATAAATCGTTCCATACTGAGACACTTAGCTACAACCAACCCCTCTACCCTCAGTTTGTGTTGAATTAGGAGCAAATTGCTGGTCCTAACAAGTTTAATTGTGATACCACTGATCATAGCTAATGGATGATACAGTTATCACACTGCATCAAAACTNTGCCAGCTACGGTAATTTAGACCTATAGGCACGGGAGTGCGGTGCTAAGCTTGATCGTTGCTGATTTGTGACAATCAGAGTCAGAATTGGTGTCAGTCGAATGCGCTGAGTATCGGGAACTTTCAAAACCCCAACACTTCAAAGCCTTTCTGTCAGAGGAAGCTCAACCTTGCCCTGAAAATTCTCCAGGTTTGAATTTGAAATGGATTGAGCTCAGTTCCCACCTTGGGAAAGCTTCGGCATTTCCTCGCAGGGCATCAGAGTTAACGGACGGAGAACGGCAACCTTTTGTGTGCATTCTTTTTGTCGGTGCCCGCTTAACCCCGATTCCGGACGAATGACTATTGACATCTATAGACTGCGATCAAATCCGCTTTCAATTCAAGTTTGACTGGTATTAACAATAAATGATTGTAATGCCTGCAACTATCTTTCAACTGGGATCTTTGGGATGTGTAGTGAAACCATGTTCGGTGATAGCCTAGCGAAAGAACATTTTTCTTTCACGTTCCCTTCACTCCGCATTTTTTTTCTAAATAAAGTGATTTAAAGAAAAAGAGTTGAATCCAAGGATACACTGTAAGAGTATAGGTATGCGATAAAACATTCAGATTGAAACGAATTTGTTGATCCACCTCTGGAAAAGAGTAAGATGGTACGTGGTTGAAAATGCCCAGATTGGAGAGTGTTCCACAATTTCCCAACCCTGAGGATAATATGGACTGGACAACGAAGTCCAACATCTGGGCAGAGAAACATTTTAAGAGTTACTGCCTATCCCAGAACAAAGTAGATCGGAAAAGTCCGGGGGAAAGGGGAACCGCTAAAGTGATATCAAAGGAATAGAACCCCAAGTGGTAACGATATAAAAGCGATAAGGCGCAACGGCCTGGCGATGAAAAGAGGCATTTTAACGACATCGACAAAACGACAGAGTTTGGTAGTGATCAAGCTGTTCAAGAGGACAGAGAGTGAGACTGGAGAAAAAGTAAAGACAAGTAGGACATTTGGCCAAAAGACGTTTAGTAAACAAAGGAAGAAAGAGAAAAATATGGGACTTTGGGAAGTACCGGCATTAGGAGAGAAAATAAGAGTTTAGCCTCCAATGCTTTGGGTGGAGATGGGTGGATTGCTGAGGAAAAATTGAAACCATGTACAAGAAAACCGTAGAACGAACGTGAATGTGAGTATTTTTGACAGGAGACCTTCGTGCCAAACACAGTGGGATTCCTTCGAAATATCGTGCCCTAACATAGAAGTTTCGTCCTGTTTGTTGAGTGCAATTGATCAGGAATGCAATGTGCAAGCCAGTAGGTCACCGGTGGATTGACGCAGGCGAAGTCGGAATCGACGGTCATTTCAAAAATATTAGCGTGTAGTGATAAGGGTTGCAAAATCTTTAAAAAATGACAGAATTAGGGGTTTATGTGATGCTGGAAACTAGGATTGGAAAGGTGGTAACAATGTGGGGTAGGAAAACTAATGAAATCTTTTTATGGAATGGAAAAAGATTTGAGATCAAGGAAAGTACATAAAGGGTTTGAAGAAGTATGCAGTAAAAAGGATACATTGAAGAACAATGTCATTGATGTTTAAAACAGATGGTGCAGGTATGTAAGGTCAGAAAACTGCAAAAAACGCCATAGTTAATTGAATGCGCTTATTTCATTTTTTGGTCTTCAAGTGGCCCTACTGGATCATTATTACACTTGGGATATACACGACCGAATTGCTCATAATTTACTTTACTCTAATGATATTGTATAAAGTCTCTATGCGCGCAGAAGAGAACTGTGCTTCATTTGATCGAGCTTTTGTGCTACATACGTGACAGAAAGATAGGATTTCACTAACTTGTACACTTCTATCACACGGCTCCACAGATCATTCCAATTCAACCGTTGTTCAGGCTTCGTAATATCCTTTGTTCCGTTTCCTTGGTTCGGACGAAAGTCCGTTGATCGACGAACGGATTTGTGGATATCAACAATCTAGACACTAAATTTGATGAACCCGACGTGATAAGATGGTAATAAAAGCCAAGCGATCTTCCAGAATAGCTGTTGATGTATTGCAAATCCCTATGTGGCCGCCTTTCTTGACAATGGTAGCCAGAAATCTCATAATTGCCCGCTTGGTGGGGTCAGCTCTCCGCAGACACACAGCTCACTCTTCAATTACCCACCATACTCCCGAATTGTGAAAACAAGTGGTGTAAACCCAGTTGTTCTGGCAAACTGTTACGGATAGGGGGACCGAATCATTTAAACTTTTGAATGCCAACAGTTGATTGTTACCGTTTTACACAAATGCATCTTCAAGAGAGGAAACCAAAGTTTGGCAAAGGAAAGGCAGCTACACTACATTACGAAATACGTTGTCAACCACTGAATACAACTGCAGACAAATGCACTCAACACCCTTCTTACCCTTTTCGAATTCTATAGCAAATATTCACAAAAATCAAAAGTTCAGGAATCAGTAATCCAATCATAAGAAAGATAATTTATTTGCATATATTGAATTTTTATAATGATTATTGACGAGGTATGAAAACAAGTCGAAATTATGACAAACGGCAAATATTCCGTCCAACTCACTTTCAAATTCTTTTTCTGGAAACGAGCGGAATAGTAAATGCATCATGTCAGTAGGGTCCTACTATTTTCGCACCATTCGCATGCTCCATTGTAAGGTTTGACTAAACAGTAACGCGTTGAAATGCTTTCCTTGATTTGAAGGACTGAAAATTTTCATCACATCCAGCAATATTTCTATGATAAGTAACTGTCAGTTGGTCGCGATTGAGTATCTGATTTAATAGGTTGAATGTGGTTGATGTAATCAACTTTGCATAGAACAATTGATTTGGTGCGATGTTTCACTCCTGTAGAGTTTAGTGAGCCTATGAATAAGATAGAATGTAACGAAAAAGCCTTGTTTTCAGTGATTTGTCTTCTTCGGATATTAAATCACAATTGATATATTTCAGATAAAAGTCACTAGGACAGATATAGCAAGCACTAAAGTGAACAAATTACTAACAGAAAAAATATGCGTAATATTTATTGTTCCTCGTATCCTGTTTAGTCTGGCTTTGTTGAAGAATGTGATGGTCAATTGAAAATGCGTGGGTGGGTGCGATGAACTCGATGATTGACGATGAAGAAGACTTCTGGAGAATATTGAATCGAGCCATTTTTGTCAGGTCCAATGTGATCTGCTCATTGAAAAGATAAACCCCACCACTTAAGGTTGTCTCTAGGTCAGGTCTCAAAGATTTCACTGATTATACCTAACTGAGGAGCTCCACCTAGAATGAAACGAGGTAAATGTTCACTGTGTGCATTGTTGAAATCGGAAATTTACGACCTAGTGTATCCTCCACTTTGTACTGTATTTACCCCGGTATTTTCTGGTCATGAAGGGAACGAACGTCACTCCTTCCTCTATATCAAGCTATTGTCTTCACGTTTGCACTGGTGGCCCGAAGAATGTAGCATTTGGACTGATTGCATAAAAGTGTATTGATACCAATTCGGATTTGCTCAGTGATGATGTGTAATGAAGACGATTACCAACGTCGATGAATAGTTATTATTCCACCCCAAACTCGTTTCCAACTGAAGCATAATTGTACATTTGTCTCCATGTAGAAAAGTCTTCCTCCCATATTCATTAAATGCTAATTACCCGTTGTCTTTGTCCAATTTTAGCACACATTTTTCAAGTCCCATTTTTAATACAACAGGACCAAATGATGTATCGAAAAATTGATGCACCATGTGTTATGTTTGTTGTGAATGTTATAATGTTAATAACATAGCGATATCGGTAGAGAATTATATTCACCGACGTTTCGGTTACCGTGGGTAACCTTTCTCACGGCAGGTTTACGATCAAATTACACAGAGCCTTGAGTCATTTGATTGTAAACCTGCCGTGAGAACGGTTACCCACGGTAGCCGAAACGTCGGCGAATATAATTCTCTACCGATATCGCTGTGTTATTTACATTATAACATTCACAATAAAGTCCCATTTGCTCCAACTGCTAAAATCGTACCCTTTGGTTGATCAAAACATTTTCCGCATAGACTTGACGTCCCTCTCTTACCTGTTTCTTCAAACAAAAAGGATGATTGTAAACTAGCCTATCTTTTCACTTATATGTGCGTTTCACTGGTTGACCATAATCTATTCCCTGCTATCTAAGCTACACTGCTAATCCTCAGGTAGCATTCATTGTGCATTTCAGCGAAACTTTGGGGAATATTGCCGCTTTGTGTTAGTGTGGCACAGTTATCACTCCATTATAATGTTTCCAGAGCAGACTCGCCAAGGGAAAAGAAATATCTCGGACCCTGAGGTCCAATTCTCCGTCTGACCTGTTCCAATAAACGTTAGTTCCGTCTAATCGATTGAAAAACGAGTTAAATTTAGGATTATAGACACTATGTATTTTAGAGCATCTGAGATTTCATAACCTGGATGTGTTGGGATCGATGAGATTTTTATTGAGCATGATATACTGAGTTGCCTGATTGTATGCATGTCACATCTTTTGGATACTGCTCGTATTTCAAATGAAGGCCAGTATAAAATAACTCTTGTAGCTTACCTTCGTGTTGTTCTAAAATTTGCCAATTTTTAAGGAATATGTTCAAGTTGTATGCAGAATCAAGTAGAGTTCATTTGTCAATTTTCAAGCGATTGGAATGAAGTGGATGCCCACGCAGATTTCAAATAAATTTCTATGTTCTGCTGCTTTGTTCTTTTATTTAAACACTAGTATTCCGTAAGTAGAAACGATATTTACCTTACCTTTCGCTGAAAGAAGATAACTATTCTCATGGACATATTCCCAATCTTTTACATCGAAAACCATTTCCGGTAAGATGGACTTAAAAGGTAAACAAATGACAATACCGATACTCTCCGAATAACAGAGGTCCGAGAATTTCAGGATGCGAATGCACTTTCTGTCTGTTCAGGATGACAATAAATACTGCCGAGGAAAGAGTCAGATGAACACTTTTGATCAACAGTTACCAAGGTCATGACACGTGCTTACTTTTCTCCTGAATTTCTGCAGGGATGCAATATAGTAGGAAAATATGAGATCATTGGAACAGAAGGACCAATTCAAGATGGAAACTGCAAAGTGTAGTATATCAGAGCTGAGATCAACTTACCAGTAGTGTATACTAAAAGGTAAAATCCAGATTAAGGTTGTGATGAAATTGAAATCGCTCATTGTTATTGAATTATAAATCCTTGTATCATTTATCTAGAGGTGCTGAATGGTGAAATTACTTATAAATTGGAAAATTGATCTAGGAGCATCATAAGGTTTGCTATATGAACTGAAACACGTATACGGAGGCCAATGGCGGTGACAACCCATTGCAAATGTGATTACATATTTTTATTGCGATTCAGTAATCGTGTTCAAACGATATCCGATTTCAAGATTACAACGTACATGGTTGTCTTCTTTTGCTACACAAACGATGTTACCATAGCTGACTGCTTGAGATTCAAATTTTAGGACATTCTACTTCCTCTAGTTTATGTGATGACAGCTTTCTAGAATATCTGATTATATTAGCGGAGCTAAAGTGATGGGGAGGAATAGTGTTTATGTCGTCATATGCGTGTCCTGTTTGGTTAAAGAGTAGTTTCGCCAAATGCCCTAACCTTAAAGATGTCTTAATAACTGGAGGGTTTCTTGGTCTCTGATTGATAGTTGGTGAAGCTTGACGAACTATATGAATGAAGTAGTAACATACTTTAGCCTGATTTTGGTTTTCTTGCTATTCCACCTTTTAAGAAAGCTTTATTCGTTGCCTTTGGGAGTAGAAAACTGCATAGTTACTCACCGGCGATTTCTTCCGCTGCAAGTCAAATGAAGGGTATGGCAGATCGAATGACAAAAAGCTCTAATCTTTCCTCATTGAACTCTGTAGAACAACAATACCATCACTTTGTAGGACACTTAAGAAAAATGTTAGTCAATAAAACAAATACCGTAGTCCTCACTTCGAAAATACTCGAACATAATGGCCACCTACTTCGTATAGGCAAAATGATGTTCTCGTGATAATTGAGATTGCACAGCGTGTCGGAGGGTAATGAAGGGGACTAAAAAACACGCGTCTGATTGTGGAACGAGCGGCTAATATCAAACCATATTCGGTATTGGGGAATTTCATCGTGGTAAACATGAACTGGCGGCACTCTCACAACATAACGATGGCGACGAAGACGACGACGACAAGATGGCTGTGTTGGCCGAATGGTAAAATACTATCACAAAGTTTGAATAGTTTCAATCATACATTTACTACCATATTTGATTTCAGCATCATGCCAGAAACCCCGAGGCTAGAAACTGTGAATTCATCAGAGAGGTTAGCATGACAGCATGGTCTATCAAAATTTGGAGGGAGTTACCACTGAAAAGTTGTTTTGTGTTATGAATAAATGAGCCCAGAGAAATCAATCGGAAGACAGGCATGCAGTAGCCGTGTTTTGTACAGTTCTCGAACCTCACTCCCAAGGGCGAACAAACGTGGTCAATCCCGACAATGTTTAAACTGATGGGAGTCATGGCGTCAACATTTCATGGGCATAAATGATCTATATACAATGCGGAACAACTATGTGCATTGAACTATTGATTAGTCAAATGTAATTGTGCAGAACTTCATGATTCTGCAAATGTACTTACAGTATTTACGCTCTAGAAACAGGGGAGTTAAATAAATCAGTTTTATCAAGGAGAATTTCACTTAAGTTGCACACAGTGGTCATTTTTGATGGACGATTATTTCTTTGCGCATCAAAATTTTTAAAGAACTACTTGGGAACAAATTGCCTGAACGCTCGTCCCAATACGCGTTTTATCGAAGATTAAACGAGAGTGGACTGGATATGCTGATTAGATTAAGCAACATTTTACCACATAGAGCACACTACCTAGTGTGACCCGTTTCCGCTGAAATTATAAAGTGCTTAGGAGTGCGCCATGTTCTTTTGGCATATTGTTTTTGATAAGTTTTCGATAACATATTTTTTGAACACAATGGACAGCAACCTGTGTGTGTTTAGAAGCAACGCAGACTGGGTTGCTCCTGATGTCCAAGAACTTGAAGCCACATTTAAGTCATGGCTACTTCTGAGTAGTATATTTATTGTATGCTCTGTATGTACACCAAATCACACCGAATGTGTGTAAACACTGTCGAAAGAATAGGATGCGCTCTCTTGAAACATTATTGTACGGTAATTTTTACGCGATGAGTAGTCTCAGAATGCCACAGAATACGGTGTAGGAAACCTTAGACTGGAGAAGGCTTATAATTAATTGAAACCAGTAAATTCGGTTCTCAAAAAGGGCACCTCGATGGTAGCAAACAGAACAAAATGATCAGTTAAGCTGCGAATGTGCTAGAACGACTTTCTTCGAATATAACCCATTCATCACGTAGTGGACCCAGTGGAAAACTTAGAGGGGCGAAGCATTTACTCTGAAACCGAAACACCAGGGTTACATACCGATTGTGCTTCCTGAAAATGAATAAGAAGTTTAAATAAACGATTTATTTGGGTGAACACATAATTGCGGATGGGAATTCGGTAACTAGGTTCGTTAGTCAAGTGAATGTGCCCGAAACTGGGTGCACCAAATGGATTTTTCTCTATATTGTCGGGTATCTCTATGGCGTGTTTTCATGTCCTACTACAACAATTGGCCTAAGAAAATTGAAGCGCTTTGAGAGAGCAATATACCGTAACACGTTGCGGGTGTAAATGACGCAGAGTACAGATGTACAAAGTTAAATTAGATGATATTTTAACCAGTACATAAGGGCAGTTTCACTGATTAGCTTAGTACCAGGATTTGTTATTTTTTTGAATAAAAAAAGTAACAGAACAGAATTGATGATATTCATCATCAATTTCGCCTGCTTTCAATCGGTTGTCTACGTACACTAAATATAAATGTATAAGAACAATACCATATGAACCATATACCATATATTGAAATCTATATATGTACGTGGGTTCATGGGAAAACAACTGAGCTCTTGAGTCATCACCAAAGTTAATTGGGTATGATGTTCTAATTTTGTCACTGCATTGCAAGGAGGAGAAGTTAACTTGATTCCAGTTTTGGAGATTGCTTTGTGTTATAAGCGATTCAATAAACAGTTAAACGGCCAATCATTGTTACGCGTTAGGCACCAGCTAACAGAGGTTACGCATTTGTCCGAACAACAGTATCTAGCGTTGATTTGAGTTTACAGTGGGACCACATTCAATTTCAGGTGATCAGTAAATAAGGAAGTTCTATTTTTTCCTCCTTATCTGGATGCCACCGTCAAGTTTTTTTGTTTCTTATGTCATGGAGTGCAGGATTTATATAGAGAGGATTGCATTTGAAGTAGTGAATGCATTGGTAAAGGTTATCAATCAGTGAGGTCACAATACAGCTTAAAAGATTGGAAAATGTCTCACTTGGGGGTCCATTTAACATATCCCCATACATACCCATGTTTCTTATGTTTACAGGTATATGTGCATCGCTGTTTAAGCTTTAGACATGAGTTTTGATTAGGTGTTCATCGCCCACTGCTCGATTCTTATCCAATTTGCTCAATTCCGAAACACGCGGGGTGAATGTTTCCAATCATCATAAATTAAAAATAACACTCACTCCTCACTTCCAGTTCTGTAAGTAAAAAAATGTTCAATGATATTTCAGCACAACAAGCAGTATCAAAAACATATTGTGGATTCATTTCACTTGATGCAAATTTCCAACTCCAAGAAAACAGAAAATGTTAATCCTCACCTTTCCGGTATTCTGAAACAGTCACAAAGATCGTTTTAAGACTATTAGGAAACTTGCATTCGTTTGGTCGACATTGTATGTGGAGCGTCCTTACGAAAAACGCCTGTACAAATGTGCTATTGCTCTAAACAAAGCAAGCGGAATAACCGAGTCTTTTGGAATAAATTTTGGAATGAAATGGAATAATGGTGGAAGCTGACACCCATGCATACACCTTTGCAAACTACCTTACTAAATGACTAAACCAAGTTATGGAGAAACAAAAGCGAAACCACCTACTACATACTTGAGTTGTCAGAAGTCATTGATCGTATCCTTCAAACTATCTGTGTCACTGTTCTCCACAACAACATAACGATCAATCTCTTCCGTTGACCAGAGCCACACAATCAATCAGTGGTGGTGTAGGTAATTTCGTTTTCAGACTGCGATGAAAGTTACGTAGGTGAGACTGACGAACCACTGCGTGCTTGACACTAGTAAGACACACTTGCACAACAACACGCTGATCCGAGGTCACACATTTAGAACCGATCAGCAACGACAGGTCCAGAGGTCGGAATCAACAAGGCAAAAGGCTAGCAGCAAGGACAAAAGGAGAAGGGAAACGTCTAATCCATGGGGCTTCCCAATCGGCCAACTCATTCAATTGGCACATCGAAATTGACAAACATTGACAAACGATTTCACCGCCGACGAAGATCGCGGGCTTGATGGACAAACAGGTGCACAATAAACCACAGCACTGGGCACAAGTGGCCTCATACATTCACACACATACGCACACAGAGCCGTAGGTCTTAATCCGAACGTTTCAATGAAACCACAATGCTCGGCTTTAATTTTCAAAATAGTGTTTTACATCAGCTTGAGAACAACCGTAGTGACAACGCAACACCTATGATGGTAAAATTGGCAGTTTCACGTACAACGAAGAGAAATCTATGCATCAAAGCAATACCAATTTATGCATTTAAATGCCGTGATTTAGAAAATAGCACCGACGGCTAATCCAATATCAGATCGATGTGTGCTCGGATGAACACCATTCTACTGAGAGCACCCAAAAGCATCACTACCACTTGATCGCTTACAGCACTGGGGTTATTCATCAAGCCCAGTTCATAATATTAACTGTTCCGACACCATCTGTATTCCGAAATTACAATTCAATGCGAAAATAGTGAAAAAAGACAAAACACACAAAAGGTGAATGTGATTGCGACTCGGTCCTTCAAGTGGCCTACCGTTAATCAGGTGGCTACATATTTTTGGCAGGTTCGGATGGTAGAATACTAACGACATCTGATTGTATAACGTAATCACCTTCAACTAGCTATCCTTAATAAATGATCTAATTGTTTCGTTACCGCTTCCGATTTTTCTTTTTCAACCTCCAATGATTCGGCCTCAACCTAGCAACTGAAATATTCCCCATGAAACTTTTGAGTTTCTCTGAGTGTATATCTTTCCACAATGTTCTGTCAAATTTGCTGTTTATAGACATCGGTGAACGCAGAAAGCACGGAAAACAAATGGTCAGTTATAATTGTGGGCGCAGTGAGTTCACTGCTTTACTAAAATGGATGAAAGCAAAAGCACCGATTCAGGATTTTGTGACAAAAATACATCTGCACAATAACCAAAGTCTACTTCAGTGTGGATGGAATTATGTTTCCGAGGACTTACCCTCGAATGAATCACCTATGAAACCGATATGTGAGAAAACAAATGTACTGATCAACCAAGTGCCTGATTAAAAAAACAGAATGTATCATTTTTGCCGAATCAAGTAAATTTGCATACACTCAGTACAGCTAATGGGCAAATGAAAACGAGTCAACAGGCATCGGAATAGTTTTACAATTCGAAAAATTATCAAGCCATCTAATTCAATAATTCAGGTACCTAAAGAAGCATTTAACTGTAGACCTGTCACAAGCAACATTGACTTTTTGTTGTAGCCATTACTGGTGAAAATAAAACAATGAAAGGGATCATTTCTTTAATATGCAAACTTACGCTGAAGAACTTCTGCAATAAATTAGTTCATTTAGACGATGAGTAGACTGTGAATAAATCAAGTATGATTTATCTCTCGTACAAACACTGTTTCGATTTCCGGCGGCAAAATGAATGAATTTTTTTTCAATTTATTTCCCCCGATTGATGTGTTTCAATGAGCAGTGGGGGGTAGCGTTTCCCATTAGTTACCATGTCTGCATCGGGCTTTATGCACTAATGAAAACCCTGATGCCATGTCTAATTTCATGCTTTCCGTTTCCAAAAGAACACAATATGCATTTGCCTTGTGTTCGGCCATAGGTATCTCGCTCACATCATTATATTTACGGCCTGTGAAATTGAAAGAGCTCATCTGAGGCGGAAGGATACTGCAATCAGATAGTGAGGAAGTGCTCCAGAATCCAGAATCCAATGACATATTAACTTTACATGAATTCGCACAGCTATTTGGAGAAGGATATTAGCGGTATGGTTCAAAGATCGATGGCAGTTGCCTGCACAACTTTTGCCAGTGCTTTGAGTAAAGGTTGATTCGTGTGTGTCTAAATCACCATTTGGACTCTGTGTTATAGCTCCAGGTTAGTGCAGTTTTGATACCATTTATGTTCTGCACCACGCGTAGAATTTCATCCTAATTAGTTTAGAACCAATAGACACAGCTGATGGGTTTATTTGAGTAGAATGGTGAGGGTTAGTAAAATACCAATCACTGATAACCTAATGAACCTTAAAGAATTACGTTTTTAGTCTAACATAATCAACACATTATTCACACATTTGAGAAGCTTTAGGATTTGCTTGATTCTTATTGAATAATACTTCGTCAGTTACTGTAACCGGACGATGTAAACTGGAGCATGGTGTGAAACACTTCGTTAGAGGAAGATAAACGCTCTTAACTATCAAATACATTTCATGGGATTTTTCGCTGATGCCATCCAGGGATGCGCATCTATGTTTTACTATTCTAGGGAAGTCAGCAGCAGACATAATTTAAACTATTGGAATTCAGTGTATTTACCGATGTTCAAAAGAGGCACACTACATACTTCAGGCGTGTAATTACTTACTCTTATTTTGTTCTATTGAAATTAGAAAATAAAACAATATTGTTTTATTAGATTCGTGGAGGATTTCTATCGAGTGCATGGTATGATGAGAAGAAAAATCAAAGATAAAACCGGAAAGAACTGCACCATTTTGGAGCGGAAAAAAGATGGTCTAAGCTATCTAATCTACCACTGTGTATCATTTGCCGGACATAATCGGGTAGACAATATCATTTTGAGAGAAAAAGTGTTTGAGGTGGGCTAATAATTGTTTTCAAGGCTCCCGACTGGTCAGTCAAAACTTTCCTAAATGCCGTGATACCATTTAGCATTTTGACGGTGATTATCAAATTTGACAGATTACATTTTGTGACAAAGTTTCAACTTCAACCGCTATCATGTAACCAGTCTCTCTTCTGGTGTCATCAAACTGTTCCTCAGTCTGGTTACTTCCGCTACCCATCCGAGTTCTTTATTGTGTCCATCCGCGTATAATAATGACCATCACTATAGTAAACTAAAGGTAGCCTTGTTGAGGACTACCCGCGTTCTCCTCCCCTCGGAGAACGGTTGTATGGCAATGCATTGTGATTGCAATTGTTATAAAATTTCGTAACTTTCAAGTACGATTTGCGTCATACATTTTTGTACAACAAAGCTTTTATGTCACAAATGAAGTGTTTTGCGCTGCAAAATCATGTTTTCCTATCTAAAATATCAAAGAGTACTCAAACTTTTGACCAAAACGAACGTGGAAAAGCCAAAGACATGTAGCAAATTCAAATGGCTTTTTAATAAGCTGAAACATGCACGGATTATCTGACTGTTGTTTGCCATTCAGGTTTTTCGTCCAGTGAACTGCTTGACGTGGACAAATTATATAGAACTTGGCATTCTCTTGAGGTAACATCCCCAGTCAATATTCAATTCAATCCCAATCCTCCCAGTGCGTTTTAAGTTTGTTCGGAACCCGTTTTCACCCTCTTTGTACACCTACTTGATAGTTCACTGTAACTAGCCACCGTTTCTGAGTGTCATTAATCAGTAAGAATGATGCACACTCACAACGCAACTTCCGACTTGAAGACGTTTCATGCCAATCACTCTCAATCTTGTCTACGGTAAAATGGAAGCCGGAATGACTTTATTTCTTCAGCTAATGGAAAATCAGCTGCTCACTACAATCTGTCCAGCTCTGTTCATTTACTCTCGATTACTCCTACCCCCTTGCTTTTGAACCTGGTCCAATCTGCTCCTCTTGAACAACGGGAATACTACTTTAATTGTACGATAACGGTACGGATGAAATAATTAGGTCTCTGACAGTTATAGGATTCAGTCAAATCCCGTCACTCACTTTCCTTTTCCAAATCTGGGATTGAAACACAAACAGATATAAGAAACTTGGTTCACCAAATAGGAGAGATTAATCGCACAATAATAAGAGAAAGCAATATTTAGGGTGATGGAAATTTTGAGCAAAACATTTGCAGATAAACTGTTCGAGGTTCAAATCAAGAAATCCGAGCATCGTTTCAAGTTCTCCCGTTGACCACATCAGAGTTGTCGAACCCACGTACTGCTCACATATTGTGCCTATGTCTGCATGCTCATCGTTTAACACAATCTGAAACGCTTGAGGGCGGTGGTGTGACTCGCTTCAGCCTCAAGTGCTCCAAATCTCAAGGTTTGCCGGAAAGGTTTTAAATTGCTTATACGCTTCTGGTGTCCCCGAGCCCACCCCGCGCTCTTAGAAAAGACACATGGCATCTTGTTCCACCGTGAGGAATGGATTACGCTTGATTGATATATTAGCTATGGTTACCCAGAATTATATATAGTTAGTGTTACTTGGAGATTTTATTCCATTTCTCTGTTATCTGCATATATGTACCACCAGGTGGACGGTAATGTCCGGTTGGTAACGTCACCAGATTATCACCTCAGAGGACGAGTGTTCACATTCCACTATCACTATCGCCGCCCGACTTTGTCACTGTTGTTGTATTGCAAACCTTTGACTGATCACTTCCCTACTTCCTGGAAATTGTATTTGACTGAAATGCTGACATCTGTCCATGCCAAAGAAGAAACAATTTCTAGCTTACAAATAGACCAAACATACGAAACGGAATGCGATGTCTACTAATCCAGTTGTGGTTGAAACAGCGTAAATAGAGCTCACGAACTATACCATAAATTATGATATTTGTATTATCAAACACTGAATCCTGGGTTGGGGGATTGGCCAGTTTTTCAAAATGGTGTCATTGAAGTATGAATCCTGAATTCCGTAATCTACGCGACTGAAATCACACTGTCTTACTAAGCGACTCGTTGAGAATTTTGAGTGTTTCTATAATCATTTGCGTATAGTTGGTGTTTGATTGGTGTCGATTGGGGTGGGTAAATCCAAATTGAGAGATACAAACAGATGGGATCTTGAGGCTCAAGAATGAGATCTGAAAACACGCAAACCAAATTCGAGACCCATGTTCACGAATAGAGGTGCAGACAGTCCGAGAGAGCGTAACTATTACTAGGACAGTAGGACACGTGCGAGGATGGTTGAGTGACCAGAATACGATACGGAATGATGAACGTAAAAGTACAACGTGGATCACCACATCATCCCGGAATAGACAGTTCACTGGGCCTGTTGTCATAAAATGCGTGAGGTCTTGACTTTCAATAACCCAATTATCTTTGACCATCTAAGTCGATGATTGAATAATTCTGAATAAGCATTCTTCTTTAATATATCTTCTATCGGTTCAACCGGAGATCAGCAACTCTGGGCGGGCTGCAGATTTTGGTTGCTCAGAAAGCTAGACCTTTAGTTAAGTTTTTCTAAATTTAGTGTCACAAGGTATTAAAAATCCGAGCCCATATAAATTAGCCGACAGTTGTTCACGGTTGCTTAGTTACCTAGATTGCCGTACTCATAATGCAGAGGCCAAGAATTGGAGCATCGATTTGAGGGCATCGCTTTTGAAAATACAAAACGCGTCCTTAGTGTGGAAACAAAATTGGATTCCGTTTTTCAGAGCGTTGTGCTGACACCAGCAATGCGAATGGTGGCTATTTGAAATCCGGTAAAATATCTTTTTGAAAATTTCCACAAATTTATCACATTGGCCTCACACTCACACAGGTTATTCGATATTTCGGTTCTTTGATAGTGCAGCATATAACAGGTAGCACTCTGGCACCTTACGGACGTTTTGTGAAGGTCAAAGCTTACACATACAAATTTCCATTCATCCAAACCCGAGGGAATGCAGCTCAAACTGAGGTCCACTAGAGCAGCAGCACAAACAAATCTCCAACTTCATATCATTATTGAGTAAACCGTGCAACAGAACACACACGGAGGACACAAACTGGAAAACACAGGCGTATTCTTNCGTATTCTTAATCGTGCTCATAAAACATAAGGTATATGATAGTGTTAATTAAGAAGCAAATATCATTTTTCTGTTGCTCTGGGAATTGTCAATTGCCCTCAGTCCGGGCATAGGAGCTTAAGTAACTGCACAAATTGGAGCTGAGAACACATACGGACTGCAGTCGCATGGCAAGAATATGAAACAGAGCGTATCTAGATGGTCCGCTTACATTTTTGCAATGCAATGCTTGTCAACTGAATGCTAAAGGACCGTGGTTAAGACAATCTCAATAACCCCACTTTTCAGCCATGCAGGTCGGTGCTCGGGGATACGCTAAAATATACTTTACTCAACGGAAGCAACTGAATGTAGAGATTTTGCGGTAAAAGTTTCACATATTATATCGATCGTGTTTCATTGGCATCATTATGAAGCCCTGAAAACCATCGTGTAGTCTGCTCTGTGTTTTTGCAATTATATGAATACCATGAAGTATCTACTGTTTGCTGGCTTTTATAAGGTCTTTAGCCAAAGACCTTCACCGGACAAAATGTACCGTCCATATTGATCAAACCAAGGTCATTGGGATGGGGTATGGACAATTTAACTGCGAACCAGAATAGAAGGTACAACAACATTGAGGTCGAGAAGAGCACGGAGATGTTATCTAAGAATAAGGGTGCTCTATGAAATTCATCATCATCATACAAATAGTTCACGTCACATAATGATGGACAGAGTGAATGAGGTATAAACTTAGAGCTAGAGCGCATTGTGCAGTTATACATTTTCGATCTGGTTAGGTCTCATCAGCAATGCGAATCCATCGACCCAACTGGGGATCACACCGTAAATTCCGCTTGCCATTTACACGAAAAAATTCTTCACAGGAACAAAAACATTATTTATGGTCAATTTTGTCACCTCATTTTACACCATTGAAACCTCAGTTGGTTTGCTAGCGATGTTCCATTCCAGACAAATGGTGAAAATGACTACTATAATTGTTCGGTACTTCAGCGGTGGGAATTATGTTGACGGTAACACAGAGTGGAAGGAAAATATACCGGCGACCTACTAACCGTTTGTGAGTCTCGAATAAGCTTAGATCGCTCGCAAGCATGACCCATTCGCGTTCACGAAACAAGGCACCATGTGATAGTTCACAGAGGGAGACTACACCCACAACCACAGACCAGTACACGAATAACCAATATGCAAACGTTAGTGAATTTGTAAGACGGGTGACTACTGATGCAGGTCGCGAGAACGTCTCTCTCTCCCCCTCGGCGCTTCAGTAAGAGGCCAAAATATCAGTGCTGAATGGTGAGTACGCAGATGTCGGCATGAAGCTTGAACCCCTAAGGAGAGGGGAATCTAGTAACTGTGACGAGGTTCAGAGGGAAATTATTGAACTAATGGTGAAACAAACTTAAATTAGAAGCGGAAATCAAAAGGTAAAATGTCAATGTCAATTAGATGGAAACATATAAGTGCCTTCTTATCATATAAACGTACCGTCGATAAAGCCTGTGATTGTAATATTGAACAGTAAGATACGTTTCAATATTCTATATCACAGATTGCTGACAATATTGCTTTATAAAATAAACAATTACTTATTATTTTTGCCTTACCAATCGGTGAAAAAAATCAGTTGCGCATTGATAAATCCTAAATGAGTGTTACCGCGTTCATAGTTATTTGTCTAAAATACAAATTTCAATTGTTCAAACAAATGTAACACCCTGGTTATACAAATATCTCCGACGGTCTTGAAACGAATTGTGATGGGTTGGGACGAACTTTCCCAACCTATGATCTGAACAGAGAAGTCTGAAGCATGGGTATATACAATGTATCCTGATGGTCATTTCGCTGCATCCCTACACGTGCAAGCTGAAAATAACTCCATCCCATGATATCACATATGGAGGATCCCCTGAATAACGACTAGGCTACAAAATAGCAAGCTAGACAGATAGATAGACAAATAGATAGAAATGGATTTCTCGGTTCCGAATGCAATAAACTGTTTCTAATTCACACACCACTTTGTGTATATCATCAAGGTTTTATGCAAGCAAATAAAAGGGTTATTACAAGCGAACAATCTTTCCCGTCCACTGAGAAAGTTGAGTAATGATATCCGATAAACCCATGGGTCTGAATCTCAGATGAACAGAAGCTTACGTTGGCGCGCAGACGTTATTTTTCGTAAGTAACCAAACAACGGATAAATGTAATTCATTGCTCATCCGATTTACCTAAGTGTAAACAGTCTAACATAAGCTAATCGTTTTGTTTGTAACGGATTTTAAGCAGTTTTGAAATTGTTTCGCACTTTTGGTTTTACACTGTTTTCGGAGTTCTCATCTTTCAGCACAATACATATTTCAGAACCAATCACGTGATGCCGATGCGCCGTATCTTTTTGCTGACTGTGACCTATTTGGCGATCTAGCAATAGATGCAATGTACCAAAGATGGTCGTCATTCACGTGTGGGTCCCAGTCCCATTTAGTCAACCAATCGTTTCCGAACCCAGACAAGGATGTTATTTATGGACAACAAAGATCTCTGTGATAACCGACAAAGAGCCTAGGAGAGCTGTTCTAATCTTGCTTAGGATTCGTCACCAGTGCGTACTTCACGGGCCCCTTCCGGGACTCAACCGAGTAACCTTCGGGTTTGAAATCAAAACCCCTACCCTTCAGTTCTAACTTTAACAATAAACACCTTAATCGAATGACTATATTTTGAATTTCATGTTGGAATTTATTCATTCAACTGATCACATGTAGCATAAACTTTTGATGGCCTTGGCTGAGACCATCGTTTTTCCAATATCTGCAAAGCATCATTCTTCATCCGTCATGTTTCTTATGCATAACATTGTTGAATATGCACTTACGAGAACCAACAGTGCTTGAGGGGGTGGGGCGTGAGACTACACCGCAGTGCTCTACCTAAATTCCAATGTTTCATCTCGTCGTTTATTTTATTGTGAATCTGATATTCATTATTTTATTCTGTCTTCGAAGATTTATGGCTCATTTATATCAATCGACTGAAAATACGCAACAAATTTTCCCAGGGTAGTGATCCTTTTGAATTTCTAAAAACAAATTACTCTTATATACTGCGTCGTCTTGTTTGCTAACAAAATACCAAATGTTTGATTTGAGGAACGCATTAACAAGCTTCCTGTATAGGTTGAAATAAAAAGGCCTACAAAATCGATTTTTGACGCTGACGTACGTTGGAATTCATCGTCTGCAAAATTCAACAATTGGTAAATGCAATTCATGAATGATTTTTTCCCGCTCGACTTTTAAAGAAAATCTGTGTTTCAAAATTCTCTGAGAAAGCCTCAATGAATTGAAAAGCAACTTCATTTTCCTTTCACCGGTACAACATAAAAATATCTAATGTACGCTGGAATGGTTCAGTGGTTATAACTGCCCACAACCGGTCAGGAGTGATGCCCCTTTTCGCGAAATCCATGGTACCCATCAACGGTTTATATCGGTAACCCAAGAGAATTCTCGAAAAAGATTGACTCTTTGTCACCTTCTGTTACCAGTCAACTTGTAAAAAAACACCCAATGCATAACCAAAACGCCTAAAGATAGCTTCAAAAACAATAATGAGATCACATGTTTTGAAGCAAAAAGAGCTTAGAGTTCGTCCGCATGTGAATTTCTCCACTTGGAACACAAAAACGTCACGTGGAGCAGTTGAATTTTAACGAATGGAAAAAATCCCGGGTATTGATCTTCGCTTAGATTTGACCATTTGGATACTTTGCATAATGTAGTACGTATGGATAAATTTGTTCTCCCTGAACATGCGAGATACATATTGTGCGACGGAAAGTTAAAGGAATTCTTCAGTGCGTCTGAGATCTCTGTGTCAGTAATACTCACGTGTTAACCGGCAAGCATTTATAAGGCAAACTATACTGTTCATTAAAAAGACGGACTTGAATCATGTGTACCTCATAAATTGTGCGTCCGAAATACATCTTTGCTTATCGAAGGAACTTACGGTGTTTGCTTTCTGGTATCATTTTGATTCATTCGGGTAGAGTGAGAGTTAGAGACGGTAGACATTTAGGTTGTCAGTAGATGGATTCCGTTCAATGCAAAATCGGGTACATATAATTGAAACAATGAATGTAGGAGGTGATTTATTTTCAGTGAAAAAGCTTTTCGTAATTACAATCATATAACGGTTCACTGCTTGTTGTTCATCATTATGTAAGTACATAAAAGTCACAGTTATTTGTGAGTGGTATTGTGGAGTACACATCATTGTTTAGGAGTAATAATTCTTCAGGCAACTTCTTACGCGCATTTTTCATTTCTCCCCGGTCACCTATACACTCGGAATCCGTGAGCCCGAATTTCGCTCCCATTAGAGTTCATCAGTTATGCAATAACAACCTTCCCTTCTGGGCGTTTAACTCCAGAAAAATAGCATCAAAGGTGTGCGTGTTACTACTGTGCTAAGCCGCTCATACTATAAGCTTGTGGTGTGCAAAGCTCATATTAACCTGTGTTGAGCATTGTCCGAGCCTGTTCAGAAGTCCCAATGGGAAGCTTTTGAATGGAGCTAACATATAACCAACTGTGTCTCCTTTCGGTAAAGTTGGATGAAATAACGGACTAACTATCATTGAATATGTTATGTGAACAAGCTTCAATGGGTAATTCTGGTGAACCCTTACATTTGGAGTATCAGGGCGAGGTTAACATCATTCAATTACCAAAGCTAACGGAATCCTGGGGTGTATTCTGCGCCACTTTCATTCCACCCCCATCACCCACCCCGTAGCATGTGATCCCATTGGATGAAAAACATCACACCAGTAGCACGCATCATGCAGATATTATTCGGATGGGTTAAAACACAATGAGACGTCATCAAGTATGTCATCATACATTACCAAATGTCCATCAACTCCAGCGAGAAAGACGGTCGTATTTCTATAGTGGATAGATTATTCGCATACCTTCTCTGTTAATCCATTCCACTGGGTAAATAAATTCCACACAATCATATCTGCGAATTCAACCAGTGTGAATAATCAACATTAAACACAATGAAATTTACTCACTTTGTTCTTCCAACTCTGAAAAGCAAGTGAAAACATTTTCACACTGGTTTAACTGACAAAAATCTCCGGTCAAAGAAGAAGGTAATGCACTCATTTGGAAAGTAACTTCTTGATTTGGATGTATACCCTGTTCCAACTTGCAGGTGACCGAATACAGCGAATCATGAGACAACTTATAGACAAGAAAACCGATAAAACTGTTTAGACTTTGGAGCGACTGTGTAGAAAGTCTATCCGATTTTTTAACGTCCTAACAGCAAACGTTTTAGTATTTCCTAAGGTTTCCTGTGTATAGTCACGGCCCTATGCATGAAAGTTGACTGCACAAATCTGTGTCCATTTAATAAAAAACGAAGCAAAGTATTAAAACACTTAAAAATATCTGGTAAGCTTGCAAAGAAGAATATTAACTTAAACTCACCATTTTCGTATTCTGGGATCAGAAAATGTCAAACAAAAGGGATTCGATAAATGGTAGGCACACAGTTTGACTTCACTCGAAGAGGGCTGTGCAAAATCTAATATGATACTAGATATCTTCATGTATATTATCTTGATCTTTCTAATTACATGTTGCAAATTTGTTTGTGTTTATTATTTTGTTTCAGTGTGGTTGAGCGTGATAATTCTAGCGGCCCATAATTCTTTTTGTCCAACAGTAATACAAAGCACAGCACTGCCTCCAATTTGTCTGAGTTACAAATCAGCAATCAATAGATATTGCACTTTGCCTTCAGACTCATCGACCGAAACACAACAAACACCACGGACGAGCTATTTCATCTAGTTTAAACTTCTCAAGGTTACTGAGACGCAATCCCCATAGGTGACAGACAAAACACAAGGATACAAACCATTTCGCTACGTACTATCGGATCAAACTGGTAAGATCCGTTGAAAAATAGTGTGGCATAACCACCCATCCACACACACTGTTTGCACTTGATCAACTGACGTGATCCTGGCTTACGATATGACGTAAACCACGGGGAAACACGTTACAGTTTCTGGAAAACTGCGATGAGTCAAGCTTCCCAGATGACGCCAGCAAAGCACAGGGTTACAACTTCTTGACAGCTAACTACAGGCCGACTGTGCCGACCAATCGGAAGCCTCGCGGCCGAAATGGAAGCCGTACGACGCCAATAATACAAGCACGTGATTCGTGGATGCCTGAAGAACCAATGAAATTCTTTTGTACGTCATTTAAACCATTTGATTTATTTCAATAGACGAACTTCTACTTTTGTGGCTTTTTCCTTGCGTCTTGGCTACGTGAGATACTGTCGTGCAAGTGCTAGTGTGATTCAATGCCTCCGTGGCGTCCGTGATTCATAATACCTGATTCGCTTTTCCTGATCTGTGGGTACTTCAGCCATTACACTAAATTTTATTCATCTCAGCCTTTTTTAACATTGGTCACATCTCAATTGTATAGAGCACGTCGAACTGAAACTTAATGAT